>JACEEZ010014847.1:0-20000 GCA_016584305.1 Chionoecetes opilio
CGGAAGAGTAACAAACATTTGGCCCCCCCTTTTTTTTTAATTCTCTTACTGTCTTCTTTATAGGGACTGGCAACTAAGCGGGCTTTGTGTTACCTCTTTTTGTTGTGCCCTTGGCCAGTCCTTTGTGATGTAATACAAAAATATTAAAACAAACTTAAACACTTTTATTTTTAATAATGAATACAGGTTTACATGCTGGGAATGAATGGAATCACAGAAATTAGGTGTATGAAAAAATATTTTGCTTATATACTAGACTGACATACCTATTCAAAGAAGTTGCCAAGACACTGCATATAGAGACACAATATCACAAGCTTTCCCTCACATCTCTGCTTCGCGACCTCTAGAGAAAAGGACAGATCATCACCTAACCACACTGCATGGGGTTCAGTCACACTACATTAGTGGTTCTTAACCTTTTCAGAGGTGCCGAACCCTAACGAAAACTTCCGCGCACTAGCCGAACCCCTCCAATATGGGACGGAAAAACAAGATTAATACAAAGATTTAATATAAATTCCATCAAAATTAAAGAGTATATTTAGATAATAAGAAGGAAGGAAGGACTCAGCAGCAGTGACGTATATAGGTCCTTCGAAAGAGGAGGGGGGCACCGGGGTGAATCCAGGCTTGTTTTAATGGAGGGAGATGGAGCGGAGCGAACCTCTGCAGCTGTGGGGTCTGAGGAGGGAGTTAGGAATGTTTTTTGAAAATCAAGCATTTTTAGGGGCATTGTAAGACCTCAGAAGGGATATATTGCACTAATCAGATAATCAAAGGCAAAAAAATGTTTGTCCCATGTGGGCAAAGGAGGGGCCATGGCAGAGTTCCCCCCCATACCCCCCTATATACGACTCTGCTCGGAAGGAAGAGAGGCGTGCGAACACACACACACACACACACACACACACACACACACACACACACACACACACACACACACACACACACATAGCAGAGGAGGGCACTTCCGCAAATTACGGAAGTCCGAATTTGTTTGCGGATTTGCGGAAGGGTAAAAAGTTGCGAAGTTGCGCTTTGCGGAAGTACTGCCGCAAACGCATATATGTTCGCAAATTCCCAAGTGGCCGTGGTGAGTTTGAACACGATTCCTGCGCTGCTACGCGCACCGTCCAGGGTGAGTAAGATACGCTAAGGCAGGGGTTCCCAAACTGGGGGTCGCGAAAGTCTTCTGGGGGGTCGCGAGATTTCTAGAACACAATATTCATAATTTATGATTATTCTTTTATATTTATTTTCAGTATAAAACAAATCAATAATTATACCTTTCTAGGCTTTAGTACATTACTCACAAAAAAGTACAGGTAGCTACATAATCTGACTCTGAGAAAAGTCACCACCACGCTCACACGTCCAGTAGTAATATAGGCTACATACGTACTTGTATCATTACTGCCCGACCCTTGTTCTTGCATTTCAAATCCACATCACAGATCTAAACTTTATTTAGGTTAGACTTATTTTTTTGCTGCGTGTAAAACAATAATATAAGATATATATTGCACTGATTACGGTATCATTTAAGTATTCATAATGTTTTACCATATATATTAATTATGCTTAGAATGTTATGATACAGAGCAATACGACCTACCTATGTGTGTGTGTGTGTGTGTGTGTGTGTGTGTGTGTGTGTGTGTGTAAGAGAGAGAGAGAGAGAGAGAGAGAGAGAGCGAGAGCGAGAGCGAGAGCGAGAGCGAGAGCGAGCGAGAGCGAGAGCGAGAGCGAGCGAGAGCGAGAGCGAGCGAGAGCGAGAGCGGAGCGCGAGACGGCGAGAGCGAGCGAGAGCGAGCGAGAGCGAGCGAGAGAGAGAGAGAGAGAAGAGAGAGAGAAAAGAGAGAGAGAGAGAGAGAGAGAGAGAGAGAGAGAGAGAGAGAGAGAGAGAGAGAGAGAGAGAGAGAGAGAGAGATTGGATTGGATTGATTTTAGTTTTAAGGCGCCGCAACTGCGGGGTTATTGACGCCTGCCTACAGAAGGTACATGTAAAGTAAAACTAAAAAACAAATTTTAAGATAGAATAAAAATATTTAAAATAACGAAATACATAAAAGAATAAGAGTACATTAAAAACAATAATAAGTTAATATTAAAAACATCATAACTTTTTGAGAAGGCCAGCCTTCTCAATAAATGTATGGACTTCGTGTCCCGGAGAGAAACACCTCTCTCCCAATGCCAGGGAGAGACGGTAAGCACCGTCCGACCCGCGACACCGGGACAAAAATTGCACACGTAGGTCCCCAAGACTGGGACACTCGACCAGCAAGTGCCGCACAGTTAAGGGGACCAAACAATCATCACAGTAAGGAGGGTGGCCCCCCTCCATGAGGAACCCATGAGTATATAGATTGTGACCAATACGCAATCGTGCCAAGGCAGTCTCCCATCTCCGGGAGAGACCGCAGTAACTCCAGTCCTCGATACTTTGGCGGATGGTGCGCAGTTTATTTTGCCCTATAGTAATCCAACGTTCCTGCCAACTGTTGTGAACTGATCTATGGATTGCCGAGCGCAGGTCCGTAGCCGGCACTGCAAAATGTGATAGAGCTGGTCTTCTAGCTGCAGCTTTTGCCAAGGCATCAGCTTCCTCATTACCGGCAACACCTACATGTGCCGGTACCCAACAAAAGCTGACCGTCCGGCCTGGCCTCTTGAGCAGATAAAGCCATTCCAGGATGGCATTGACCAGCGGATGGGGAGAGTTAAAATTACATAGTGATTGAAGAGCTCTACAAGAATCACTAAAAATTGTAAAAGAAACATCCGGAAGGGTAAAAATAATCATGAGAGCATATAAAATAGCACTTATTTCAGCCGTAAAAACAGATGAAACACTTGGAAGGCTGACGCCTTTGTTAAACGATGGGAATACGACACCGTAACCAACTCCTTCGTCTGATTTGGAACCATCAGTAAAGACAGGGACCGAACTCTGATGTGTGCAAAAGTGGTCTAAAAACTGGGCACGCTCAGCCTGAGGAGGTAAAGACCCTTTTGAGAGCGGAAGGCTTTTGCAAAAGGACACTTCTGGGAGAAGCCATGGACCGACTGTCGTAGGCCTATGCGGGCAGATCCGTAAAGCAGGGAAGGATAGCGTCTCCATAATAGCTGTCAATCGGAAACCAAGGGGCTTTGGCAAGCTTCTTCGCCCATGGTAAGTTGCGATCCGAATCACAAGAACAGCACGGTGGTGGTGGTGGCTTCGGCCAACACTAATATGCAGCAGCGGTTTAGATCACTTATGGTCATCTGAGGAATTATTCCTCTAGACAAAACAAACAAAACAAACAAACAAGTGTGTGTGTGTGTGTGTGTGTGTCTGTGGTGTGGGATAGGTTCCGCCTCCCCCGTATAGCACAATCCCATCACTATGGCACATTTTGGGAACCGGGCGAGATCAAGGAAGGTTTTAGACCACCGTATGCGATGAACGATCACTTTTTTCTTTTTTTTAGAGCCTATGAGCGAGAATTGTGAAAAAAACGTGGGGTTGCGAGAATTGAGGAAACCTTGAGGTAGGGTGCCATGGGTATGGGTGAGTGATGGGTGGGGTAAAGGTAAGGGGTGTGGGTGCATGGGTGAGTGAAGGGTGGGCAGGTGATGGGTCTGGGGGGTGATGGGTTGCGTAGAGGAATAGGGGGGGGTGGTCGGATGGGTAATGGTGAGTGAATGGGGTTGTGGGTGATGGGTAAATGGGTGAAGTGAATGGGTGGGGGGGATGGGTAATGGGTGAAGTGAATGGGTGGGGGGGTGATGGAGTAATGGTGTGAGTTGAATGGGTGGGAGGTGATGTGATTCAGTTGAAAGTTAGACGGGGCTATACTGGAGAGTCTGTGTTTGGTAAGGCCCACCACAAAAAACACAGGTGGTGAGCCGAAGGCCCACCAATAGCCCTCCGCAGGAGCTAGCCAAAAAGTCCGCCCGGAGGTCGGCTTTGCGGCTAGTGAACCATAAATGGGACGGGGACAGTCTGGATGTGTCTTGACGATCATCAGTGCAGCCTGTCCTAAACCGTCCTAAACCGGCCTGGCAAACGTCGCGAAAACGCGCTACAGGTTCACAAAGATATTATCAACGAGTACCTCACTTTGATGAAGCAAGTGATGACCAGCCTCGACAAACTAAAAATTGAGAGGGAGGCCTATATGGGAGTCCTGCTTCCTACCCTATATGTACTCCGGGACAGCCTCCGAGCATGGAAGGCTAAGCCATTCAAATGTGCCCAGCCATTGTTGGAGTACCTCCTGGAGAATCCTCTTAGTGATAATTAAGAGACTCAAGGGTTTCAAAGCTAGGTTCCTCTCCCTTTTTGATAACATAGACCTTCTGATATCCACCCACTCTTCAAGCTGCCTGTGGTCCGCCTTCTCAACCCTGAGAAGATGGATGTCGTGAAATCGAGACTGCTGTTCGACATCACGGAGCAGGCTGTTTTGGATACCTCAGAAAGCAGCAGCCCAGATTAGGAGGAGGAGGGGGATTTTTCAAGGTGAGACATTGATTTTATCGTGATATACTGCATCTTCAGTTTAGTTGTGACAGTTCATAACTCCAAGTGATTATATTAACAATAGCGTGATGCAGATAAATTATTGTAAAATTTATCATTTAAATGCAGTATTTTTTCATAAGAATCTAAATATTTTTGAAAAGTGCTTATTTAGAAAAGTTTAGAAAAGTGACTATTTACATAAGAGAGTGAGGCGGTGAGAGGTGCGCCGCCATGGCTGGCTGGCTACCAGCTGGGAGGGGCCGGGCTACACCATGCACGATCACTTGATAATTTAACCTAATTACCTCAACAAAACCTAACTTAAACGTAGCCTAACCTAAATGTTACCTAAGCTTAACCTAACCGAAACCTAGTCTAGCCATTACTATGTGAAAATAAGTTTAATTCGTGTTTCAAGAGAACAAAACAACAGTTTCCAAGAGGGTTGATTTTGCAGAATACATGACAATGTATTCACAAGATTTAACTTTCTGCATCATTGCATATATGTAAATCATTGACAAGTATAAAATTATCGGGGAGAGAGTTATAATATTATACTCATCCCTTTCACTGGTAAACTATGGAACTCTCTTCCTGTTTCTATTTTTTCACCTTCCTACGACTTAAAATATTGTCAATCCTCGAGAAGAGCATAAACAAGATCCTTCCCCCCCCCCCTTTTTTTTCTTCTCCCTTCTTTTTTTCAAAATCTAGTTGTAGAAAGTGAAAAACAAAAAATGAATGAAAAATTTGAAAATGCTGAGTGTTGAAACAAATGCAAAGGAAGAAAAAGACAAAAAAAAAAGAAAGGAATCAGAATAAATCAGCGTCTAAGGAGAAGGAGGAGAGATGCGTAAACGTTTAGGCGGACGAGTGGAAAGTCGAGAGGTATGTAAGGAGAACGAAAGAAGTATGAGAGATTATACGCGCATATTTAGGAATATTGAAGTACTCTAAGAACCTTCTAGAAAAGACGAAAAGTAGAAGCATCATGACCTTGAGCGCTGTTATAGAACTTAGAAAAAGTAGGTGGAACTTTCCTTTGCCTAGATTACTAGACTCTTCTAACCTACCAGAAGCTTCTCTATACAATAGCTATTTGAGACACTCTATTCAAGAAGAGAGAAATAGAATTATAGCGCATTTTTATGTATCGGTTTAGACGTTAGCCTTTAGAAGTGCATTAAATGAATCAATGGAAAAAAACAAAAAAAAAAAAGATCGACCCAGACTCACATGGCGAACCAGCCCTCATCACCCCTTTTAAAAAAAAAAAAAGACCTACCTGCAAGACCCCAACACACCAGCTGTACCATGACCCACCACCTCATTTTTTATGACAATTTAATTTTTTTTTTCTTAACAAAAAAAGACGGCACCCAGCGTTCGAGACCCGATACTGCGCAACATATAACACAAACTCGTGCGGCGCCGATAACCATACAAACCCCTCCACTTATCGCAGTAGTTGTTACCAGAAATTGTCACCTCTACTCTTTATCTTGCTTCTTACTTTTATTTAGCTATATTAAATTAAAAAATATAATTGTTGGATAAAAAAAAAAAAAAAATAAAAAAAGAGGCACACACACTACACGTTTTTTTTTTTCTTTTTAATTCTGAAAGACGTTCGCCTCTTACTTTCTTCATTATAGGGGGACTTTTGGAACCTCAAGCTGGCTTTTATGTTGTGAGATCCTAGCAGCAAGTGGGCCGAGATTAAAATCAGAACCCCTTGGAGGAAACACTACTCCTATTGATACACAGGAGGGAAAGACGAGCAATATAATTACTATTGACCCCGCCTGTCCTACAGTTTAGCTGCAATAAACGGTTAGGATTTTTGAGTTTAGATTTAGAATTAGATTTTAGTTAGAATTCAGAAAGTGTAGTTAGAATTTAGAGAAAGGAAACCTACGATTTGTGTTTGAAAGTTGACAGGCAGGAGAAAAACAGTAGAGAGTAGGAGAGACGAGGAAGAGAAGGAGAAGTCGAGAGGGATAGAACGAGAGGGATTGGCGGGGCATTGGGGATTTAGAATAGAGAAATAGGGGTGATTTTTGGGATTATTTCGAGGGATAGAACTAGAATTTTGGGGATTTTGTTTTACCTGAGCTATGATTTTTATTGTAGTAAAGAAAAGTGTTTGTAGTATGCCCTTGATATAGGCGATCTCGAGGCTTGGCCAGAGGACTAGAAGCCTTTGTGAATAAATTGATTTTGGGTGATGATAGAAATTACAAAAGAGAATATTAAATGGTTTGTCTTAAAATATAGAAGCGGGATTACTCCACCGCGGACGTTTTTAGACATTTCGGATGTTTAGAAAAAGCACTTTTAGAACCTTATTTCTTTTTTACAGATTTATTGTGAGGTTATTAAAATCACGTGAATAGTATATAAAATCTTTGAATTTCCCGAAGAGAAGAAAATAGAACAAACGGTTTGTTACAAACATTGCTGCGGGGAGGGGGAGAAATGGGGGAGGGTAGAGGGTAGGTGGGATGTTTTAAAATCAAAAGTTTTTAATATTGTGTTTTTTACTTGGGATAAAAAATTTTTTTAAAAATTTAAGGAAATGTCGGAATCACAGAAAAGGAGAGAAACATATAGTGGCAGTGTTGTTGGCTGTGTGCTATTTAGGATTAGACTCTATCTCATTTAAAGCTTTTTTTTGAGCTTCTTTTGAATTATTTTGTATTTGTATTTATCCGTCGCCAAGAGGTGTATTCAAACAAACAAGGCGCTCAAAATTTTACTGGTAGGGATAAACCAAGCGTATTCGTTTATATTATAAAAATACCGATATTATTGAAATGACCAAAATAATTAAAGTAAAAAGGGGCAAGACATTGATAAGGCTATTGATAGTATAAACTTAAAATGAAGAACGTATATCGCCACACAGTAGATCGCCTCCTTCATACCCTTTACACCTCAAAGAACCCTCTGTTACTGGATAGCACCAAAAAGCAAAAATAAATGCAATAAATAAATAAGGAGAAGGAACAACAAAATACATTCACACTTTAGCATCCTGTCAAACACGATCACAAGGATAGATCTAAGATGTACTCTGGTGGATCAGCTACTTGGATTAGATAATGAACTCGCCGACACCTCTAGAGCAAAGTGCTCTTTCAAAACCTTTTTTTGATTGTCGTCCCACCCCCTCAGTACTAATTTAGAGAGGATAATAAGACTTGGTCGAGCCACACAAATTTTTTTTTTCCTATAAAACTCACGGCTCTGACATAATTTAAAGAATGCACTAAAACTATATCATTTCTACAAAATATATAGGTAGGAAAAAAAAAGGCAACCGCAGGCAGACCAGCTTACACATCTAGCAGATTTAAAGTGTACAGAGTTTCACATATATTTTTCCTACGCCATTAATAAAACACATGAGCACGTCTACTAAAAAACTTAGTCAAATAATACGAAGGGGACTAAATGAAAGATTACACACTTTGAGGTAAATTCTACACAAGTTAAATGACATTCTTACTTTTCATGTATGAAGATCAAAGGTTAGTCTTGAAAACACTATTGCTATTCACGACGGCCTAATCTGTCTGTTTATAGCATATCTGGGTAATCCACACAAACAACAACGCCGTTTTCCTTCAAGAGAAACACCAAACAGAACATCACCCTATGTCGGCGTTTGGCTGCAACGAAATACTTCCTCTGCTGTTGGAGACATTGTCGGCACTGCTATCAGCTTAAATCGACCCGCACTTGGAGCATCACCGAGCAATTTTCACAGTTCGGCGACAACACCGCCATCATAGCCAGGATCATCAAATTGTACTGGGAAAGAGATGGAGCACATCCTTTAAAAATATGAATTGAATTGAAAAAATAAGCATTAAAAGAGAGAGAGGAATAAATGATCGCTAGACACAAGACGATGATGTGGCATCGCACAAACATGGCTATTGCCTTCTCAGATTACTCCTGGTAGTTCCTGACTTATCACAGCCAGGACAACCCAGCAATGCAAGGTATTAGGATGGTCAAATGTTTTGAAAAGGTACGTTGAAGAATATCCACTGGAAGCTCCCAATAGGGCAATTCAGCAAGATCAGTTCCGATCATTCTGAGGAATATGGAGAAGCTTCACATGTTAAAGGTCTTGAGGTTTTTGTTCTTGGAACTAGAAAGAAGTCAAGGTTTTCCTGCATCAAAGTCAGGTGTCTGGTAATCCAGGGGGACATTCGTACCTCCAGGTCTTCTCTGCTGTTCTGCACATTTACCCCATGTTCCACAGCCCTTCAGTGCCAGCCAGCAGACAATAGTTATCAAAGAATTCAAAATCAAAAACAATACCTCTGTCTACATTGTCTATAATTTTTTTTCAACCTCCAGTTTGAATCCATTTATTTTCCCTATGCTTGTAAAAAAACTTAAGCTTTTTAAGCTAACTAAAGAGCTTAACCCAGCTATGGGTTGTTAAATAGTCCAGCTATGGGTTTATTAAATAGTGGGCAACAGCCTGGGGGTTATAATCCCTACAGGTTTGTTCGCGTCCCTGGCCACGCGTGAGCAGTAGGCCCAATCCCTGACATAGATTGGTTGGGGGGGGGGTTGGCAACCCTCCCTGTAAAAATAAAAAACTAGCCACAAACATAGTAAGAGGTAGAGGCCGGGGGCGCGTTAATCGCGCCCCCCACCCGGTTTGACGGGGGGGGGGGGCCCGCCGACCATGCAAACCCCTCCTATGCCGACGCAGGGATGGGGTCTTCTGCCTTGACGAAAGTGCGGGGCGAAGCCCTCGGAATCCCGCACTCTAAATCAAGTGGTAGTAGCCATAATCATTAGCCCAACTTTTTCATTATGGGTTGAGTGGCGGGCGAGCTGCAGAGGGGCGGCGCATGCCCGGTCCGGGGAAAAATCACTCCTGGGACAACTGCGGAGGGTTTCTTCGGTGGGCTCGTGGAACGTTCTGAGGGGGGGGGGGGGCCCTCTCCGACGATCATCGGACTACCTATCTATCGGTGCGAGCTCAGTAGGCTGAGGGTGTATATAGTGGGACTCCTGAGAGAGGAGACTGCAGTGCGGTACTAGCAGTAGGGGGTACACCTACTTACTGTCCGGCTATGAGCAATGTCACCGTTTTTGTACGGGGAGTAGCTATAGGCACTCACAGCAAAACTGCAGCCGTCAGTTGTTGAGGTTACTCCGGTGATGAGCGTATAAATGCGGGTGAGGGATGAAAAACACACTCTGGGTTTCATGTCTCTTGTTGCAGTGTACGCTCCCTACCGAGATGTAGGACTGAAGGGAAGAGATGTTCTACGCCAAACTCGACTCTGTATTAGGACCATGTCCTCCTCGTGGACACACTCATTGTCTTGGCGACTCCATGCTACATACAAAAATGCAACTGGTGAGAGATGGCTACGAGTTGTGTGGTTGGTCCCCATGGCTCCGGTACCAGAAACACCAACAGTCTCTGCTTCTGAATCTTTGCAAGGTCCAGAAGGTGAGAATGGAGGTTCTTGGTATCAGAGACCAGAGCTGCCACCGCTGGGAATGGTAAGTAATGCCGGAGGGTAGCTAAGGAGATGCGACCACATCCTCGTAGTACTCGTTGGGGATCCTCCAGAACTGCAGGGTTTACCGGGCGTGCTGAGTTCTTTGGAAAACAATCACAGGACTGTTGTTGCTACAATAAGCTTCATGTAAAGTCCAGAAGAAATCTCAAGAGGTAACCATACTGTGTTTCATTACTTGAGACAAACTGAAGGACTGACATGTGTCAGAGATGCGGTGGCAGTCTCACATTCAGTTTGATGTGCTCGGATACTCTCGGGATCCTGTTAGAAACTGTGAGGATACTTCAAACGTGAAACTCTACAGGCTGCCAAGGAGTGTATGGGGAAGCGCCCGAGGTCAAGGCGTGGTTTGTCTTTACGGAGACGCTGGGACAAAATCAGCAGGAGAGTTGCGCTTGCCAGGCTGGCCTGGGAACCCGGGACCAGCACAGGGCTCTGTCACGCCGGACTAGAACCTCCTAGGTAGAGACTAGGAGAGGTATGTCAGGAGTTCGCTGAGGAGGGTGATGTCATTGAACGCTAATAATGACATCGACCGCTTACCGAGCCTGAAGAGTCCGTTTCCAAAGTATCCTTCTCGGGCGGAGTGCTATTCGAACAGAAGATGGGCACCTCGTGTCGGCCATGCGATGGGCGATGGCTCGTTGGGCTGAGTACTTTGGGCGTTGTTCACGGTGGGACCTCCAACTGAGCAGCTTCACACCCTGGGTTACCAGGCAGTGGATGGACGATCCTCCCATTAACGAAACCGCACCTCTCGTGACGAAGGTCAGAGACGGCTGTAGCAAAGTTGAAGGGTGGAAAGGCAGCTGGTGTTTGTAATATCAGTGCGGAGCTCCTAAAATGCTAGGGGTGAGGCATGATGACGCGGGTTGCATGATGTGTCCTGACTGCCGTGTGGCAATCAGGTACCATTTCCTCCTGACTGGAAAATGGGGGCGGTCGTCCATATCTGGAAAGGGAAAGGGGACCGTCAGGGCTGCAACAATACCGCGTATTTACACTGCGCAGGTACCAGGCAAGGTGTTGCCCATCTATTGCTGCAACGAATTCGCAGTCATCTGGTGAAGCATTCAGAGGACCAGCAGTCTGGGTTCACGCCTGGTAATTCAACAACGGACGTATATCCTAGCGCTTCGTGTCCTGGTGGAACGCGACGTTGAGTTTCGACAGGGGATGCTTGCAGCCTAGTTGGACGTCAAGAAGGCGTTTGATTCAGTGCATCGTGAGATACTCTGGGATCTCTCGAATTCGAGGGTTCTGCAAGGACTATTGGTTTGATAACTGGTTCTTGTATTCTGGGATGAGAGTCTGAGTGAAGTGTGGGGAAGGTGTAATCACAGCTTCTTTCAGTGAATACAGGAGTGAGGCAAGGGTGCGTCCTTGCCCCATCACTTTTCAACGCTTGTATGGACTGGTATTGGACAGAGTGCTAGATTCAAAGTGATTGTGGACATCGTCGGCAACACCAAGATCACTGATCTGTTTTTGCGATGATGCATAATCTTTGCTGATGTTCGCTGGAGTCCTGGTGATGGCTCTCGAGGCGCTGCACGAAGGAGGCAAAGCCTTTGGGACTTGAGGTCTCCTGGCTCAAGACCAAGGTCCAGGTGTTTGGAGGAGGGGGGGGGGGGGGTTTTACTAGATGAAGCAGTACAGTATGTTCATGCGTAATGTGGCGAGGACATTGAGATCTTGGAAAGTTTTACTACCTGGTAGCGCAGTCCATAATGCGGCGGGTCACGTCAAGAAGCCTTACGGCGGATTGGCATAGCCCACGGTGTTTATGGACTCGCCTCAGCGGAAGTATTTGGCTCGCGTGTCTGGTACCTGTGCAGGAGGACAAAGATCCGGATCTTCAAGTCGTTTGTGTATCCCTGTCTTACTCTATGGTTGTGAGACATGGACACTCTAAATAGTGACTTGAAGAGGGACGAATCAATGCCTTTGGTAATAAGTGTCTTCGCAGAACATGGGGTATCGCGGGATTGATTACGTGCAAATCAGCGGAATTGCACCGTGAGACTGAATCGAGGGCCTATTACCTGCATAAGTTCCGTCGCCCGCCAACTTCAGGCTATATGGGATGTGCACGTACCCCGAAACCGATCCTTCCATCGGGTTTGTATTCTGTAGAGGACAATTCGGCGTGGAGGAGGCCCAAGGGCGCCCACAAGGTTGTGGCGGGGGGAAAGTTGATGTTTCTTGTCGAGAGGTGCTTGGTATGGAAAGGAGCCGCATGGGGACTCGCGCGTGGTGACCCCCGGAGTGGCGTCCGAGGGTGGGCGACGGCGACGCCGCCCCCCGCGTATTGACCCCAATGATTGATTGATTTGATTGATTACTTGTCTGGTCAGGGTGTCCCCTGCTATGGTAACATGGTAATCCAGTACAACCAGTAGCATAGTCGATCTGTCAGCGACTCAAACCGGCTTCCACACTGGTTTCTACCAGTGAGGAGGGGGCTGGACACCCAGTATGGATTAAAAATAGGTACCATTTTTAAGGTAGACAACCACTATGAGTCAATGGCCATACAGCCCCAGCTATGGGATGAAATAGTGAGCTAAGCTCCCTGGGGCTAATTCCTTACAGGGGGCTCCTGCGGTCCATGGCACGGTGAGCGTAAGGCCAATCCCTGACATTGATTGGTTGGGAGGGGCCTGCACCCCCGTCCTGTAAAGACATTTTAGCCACAAAACAACAATAAGCAAGTAGGAGCCCGGGGCGAGGTAACGCCGCCCCCGACTTGGTTTTGCCGGGGGCCCGCCTACGCAGACCCTCAATACCGACGCAGGGGGATGGGGGGGGGCTGACTATGCCTTTTGCCTATGGACGAGTGCGGGGCAAGGCCCTCGGGAATCCTGCCCTCTTAAATTTAATTGAAAGCACCTACCCATCTTTTTATTTGTGTGGCTGGGGCGGTGCAGAGGCGACGCTGCCCGTCGAATACTCCTATAAACTGCGGGGTTTTACATATGGGATTCTGGAACGTTCTTGGCTTCAGAGACGATCATCGACTACCTCTACTATGCCCAAGCTCAGTAGGCTGAAGGTGGCACAGTGCGGACTCTCTGACACGCGGAGGCATGACAGTGGCGAAATTAGCAGTGGGGTTAGCTAGGAGAGCTAGTTATAGACATCTCCAGCAAAACTACAGCCGTCTGTGTGAGGTTACTCCGATTGATTGAGCGTATAATGCGGTTGAGGGTGAAAACACCACTCTGGTTTCATGTACTCGTTGTTGCGTGTACGCTCTTTATCGAGGTGTGTTGAAACGGTTATATAAGGAGATGTTCTCATGCCAAAGTCGACTCTTTAGTATCGACTCTGTATGAAAACAGTGTCTCCTCGGGACACACTCATTGGTCTTGGCGCCTTCTATGCCATAAACTGGCATTATGATAGATGGCTATGAGTTATGTGTTGGTCCCCATGGCCCGGTACAGGAACACTAACAGATTCCCTCTTTTTTGAATCGCGAGGTTCAGAAGAATGAGAAGTGAAGTTCTTGGTATCAGAGACGAGAGCTGAACGCTGGACATGGTATAATAAGGCCTTGCGGGGTAGCATCAAAAAGTCTTATGCGTATTGGCATAGCCCACGGTGGTATGGACTCGTCAGCAACGAGGATTTGGCGTTGTCGGTATCGTGCAGAAGAACAAAGATCCAGATGTTCAAGTTCGCGTTTGTGATCCCGAATCTACCTCTATGGAACGTGAGAATGGCACTAAATAGCGACTTAAAGAGGCGATCCAGCCTTTGATAATAAGTATTCTTTGCAGACTATGGGATATCGTTGGATGATTACGTGTCAAAAACTGCGCGATTGCATTAGTGAAACTAAACGAGGCCATTACTGCACAGTCCGTCAGCGTCAACTGTCGGCTATATGGTGGTATGTGGCAACGGCTACCCTGAAAACCGATCCTTCCCACAGGGTTGTAGCTCTCTGTAAGAGACAATCCGGCTGTGGAGGAGGCCAAGGGGGCGCCAGAACATACTCGTGGCTGGGGCAAGTTGATGATTCTCTCGAGAGTTGCTTGGTATGGGAAAGGAAGCCTGGCTTGGGGACTGGCGCGTGGGTGGGGGACCCCCTGGAGTTGGGCGTCGTAGGGGGGGCGAGGCGACGCGCCTCCCGGAGTATGCCCCCCCTCAAATGATGATTGATTGAGGGTAGGTAGGAGATCGGACCACATCTCGTTAGTACTCCTTGAGGATCCTCCAGAACTGCAGGGTTTTACTGAGTTCGGTGCTGAGGTCTTTGAAACTAATCACATAATTGTTTCTACGCTGTAAACTTCATGGTCAAGTCAGAAGTATCTCAAGAGGTAAACCATACTGGGTTTCATCTTGAGTAGCTGAAGGACTTGTAATGTGCTCATGAGTATACAGTGGCAGTATCAAATCGGTTTAATTTGCTCGTTGACCTCGGGGACCCTGTAGAACTGTGGGATATCCATAAATGTGAAACTCTCCAGGAACGCCCAAAAGAGTGTATAGGGGAGGCGCCCGAGGGTCAAGGCGTGTTTTGTCCGACGGAGACACTGGACACTATCAAGGAGAGTGCGTGCCAAGCTTGCTGCGGTACCCAGGACCAGTACGGCCCTATACGCAGGACTAGAATCCTCCTGGGGAGGACAAGGAGAGTTATGTCAGGAGTGTCGCTGAGGATTGTCGAGGGCAATATTGAACGCTAGCTTGACCTCTGTACCCGCCTACGGAGCCCTGAAGAAGTTCCGTTCCAAGTCTCCATCTCGGGCGAGAGTGCTAGCCGATTCAGCAGGTGGAGCCTCGTGTCGGACAGGGATTGGCAGATGGCTCGTTTGGAATGAGTACTTTGGGCAGGTGTTTCACAGCGAACCTCAAGGGCAAGCTCACACCACTGGATTACGTGCAGTGAGTCTGATTCTCCCATGACGAAACTCCACCCTTTCATGACGAAGTCCGAGAGGCTCTAGGAAAGTGAAGGGTGTAAAGGCAGTGGTTGCTTCTAGTATAAGTGCTGACCTCCACAAAGCTGGGAGTGAGGGAGTGGGGCTCCGCGGGGTTGCTTGCTGCCGTGACGCCGTATAGCAATCAGGTACATTCCTCCTGAATGGAAAAGGGAGGCTGGTCAGTCCCTATCTGTAAGGGAAAAGGGGACCGTCAGGACTGCAATAATTACCGCGGGTATTACACTGCACAGCATGCTAGGCAAGGTGCTTGCATATATTGCTGACACGGATCCGCAGTCATTTGCCGAAGCATCAGAGGTACCTCGCAGTCTGGGTTCACGCCTGGTAAGTCTACAACGGACCGTCGTCTTAGCGCTTTGTGTCCTGGTGGAACGACGACGTGAGTTTCGACAGGGGATGCTTGCAGCCTATGTTGATCTTAAGAAGGCGTGACTCAGTGCATCATAATAACTCTGGGATCTTGTTGCGACTTCGCAGGATTTCATGCAAGGACGATTGGTTTTGATGACTGGCCTGTTCACTCTAGGACTGGAAAAGTGCTGTGAAGTGTGGGGAGGTGTATCCGCTCTTTTTATGTGAATACAGTAGTGAGGCAAGGGTGCGTCTTTGCCCCATCACTTTTTCAACCTTGTATTGTACTTCGGTATTGGGCAAATTTGTAGATCAAAGATGATTGTGGAAGCTCCTGTGGACCACCGAGATCAGTGATCTTGTTTTTGCCGATGATGCAGTAATCTTATCTGAGTCGCTGAGAGGTCCTGGTGATGGCTTTTGAGGCGCTGCATGAGGAGGGCAAAGCCTTTGCGACTTGAGTCTCTGGCTGAAGTCGAAGGGTCCAGGTGTTTGGAGGCTTAATAGATGAACAGTACAGTCTGTTCATGCGTGCGGCGAGGACTTTGAGATCTTGGGAAAAGTTTTTCATGCATTGTAGCTCAGTCCATAATGACGCGGGTCACGTCAAGAAGCTTTACGGCGGAATTGGCATTACCGCCACGGACTCGCCTCAGCACGAGTATTTGGCTGTCGGGTACCTGTGTAGAAGGAACAAATGATAGGATCTTCAACCTCATAAAACGGTTACTTGTGATTCTTGTCTTACTCTAAGATGTGAGGACATGGAATACAAAATAGCGACTTGAAGAAGCAAACGATTGCCTTTGGGATAAGTGATTTAACAAAATCATTGGATATCGTTGGGATGATACGTGTCAAAGAGCGAGACTGAATCAGTACATTACTTGCATAGTCCGTTTCAGCGCCAAAATTCGACTATATGGGCATGTGGCACGCTACTCTGAAACGATCCTTCCCACCGGGAGTATATCTGTAAAGGCCTATGTCATCAAGATGGCCTTTTTTACCCAGGGTGGTGAGCGGAGGGCTTGCCAAGCGTGCTTCAAAGCCCATGATGCAGTTACACGGAGGGCACATTTGTGGCTCGGGTCCTTTGGCGAGGCACCCGGGATACACGGGTGAAAAGTTTATTTTTCCAGGAGTAATTGCTGCTATCAAATATGTTATCAACATCCATAATATACAAGTTAGCTTCGGAAATGTTTGTTTCTATCAAGATTATACAAAAATCACAGTTAAACACATTAACTAAAATGCCATTATGAGACTAAATAGATGAGCATGAACAGGAAATGTAATTTTTTGCAGTTAAACTCGTCACCAATAAAATTTTGTGAGACAAATTTAAAATGGATTATATCAAAAGAAGCGGACTCGTATTAGCTTTCCATGTATTTATTTGGTTTTCTGACAAACGAATTAGCAACATGCGAAAAGTACCCTGAACTAAATAAATAACGTAATCAATAGGGTTATAAGCAGCGCGCCACCCTCCTTATTGATTGCCACTCATTTTTACCCATCTATATATTTTTATATTACTAATTATATTATACCATCAGAACCAGAAACGCTTGCTGATTTCGAATCTGTGATCAAAAATTATATGGGAGCGATACTCGTGGAATTGCAGCGAGTTGAAGACAAAAGGTGAGAAAAATGTTTATACACAAGTATTTCTTTTTGCTATATTAAAAGGCAAACAAATATATATATATATATATATATATATATATATTATATATATATATATATATATATATATATATATATATATATATATATATATATATATATATATATATATATATATATAATTTCATATATATATATCATTTTCCCTTTATCGAATATGTGAGGACACTATCGTGTTCAAGAGAAGTTTTTTTTATCACGTGGTACAATTTATGTTTACACTTGGTTTAATAGTTCTAATAAAACTCGGCATAGAAAATAAGTCAAATAATAAATAAAAATAAAAATAATAGACTGTGGTTCGTCGGAAGGCGAAGTCTATACAATGTGTGGGTTAGAGTCCTCACCGTAAAAAGAAAATATATATACTATATATATATATATATATATTATATATATATATATATATATATATATATAATATATATATATATATATATATATATATATATATATATAGTATATAGTATATATTTTTCTTTTTACGGTGAGGACTCTAACCCACACATTGTATAGACTTCGCCTTCCGACGAACCCACAGTCTATTATTTTTATTTTTATTTATTATTTGACTTATTTTCTATGCCGAGTTTTTTATTAGAACTATTAACCAAGTGTAAACATAAATTGTACCACGTGATAAAAAAAACTTCTCTGACACGATAGTGTCCTCACATATTCGATAAAGGGAAAATGAAGGGAAACTAAAAACAATATAATAAATAATTTCTTGATGAGCAGCGAGACAGCCTCCTGCCTGCGGCCGCCGGCCAATCAGAGACGAGACCGAACATCGCCCGCCCAATATTGCTAGGTCCACGGGGAGCGCAGGAAGCAGAATATTTTTCACGGTAGCTGAAATAGACTATAGTGCACAAGCCTACAACTGTTCTACCCTCCAAGACCTAGAGCAGCTGGTGCAGCAGCCTACCCGTATTTCTGACTGCCTTGGAGACACGCCCACCATTTTCTATTTTTACCTAACTACTAACCCTTCTGCTTACAATGTGAAACTATTCTCTCCATTGGGTTCCTTCAATCACAATCTTATTCATGTAACCTGTCCTATTGCTTCGGTGCCGCCCCGGTTCCCACCTAAGCGGAGGTGCTTTTGGCATTTGAACTCATCTAAGTGGGAGGACTAAGGCAGTACTACTCAGATGTTCAATGGAATAATTATTGCTTCCATGTCAGATACCTATCTCTTTGTGCAGAACACATAAAAGAGATCACAGTATCTGGCAAGGAGGCGTACATTTCACACACTATCTCTAATCATAAAGCCTGTCAACCATGGATAAACTCCATTTGTTCTCATGCTGTCCAAGATAAGATGGTTCAAGATGAGGTCCGTTTTCTGTGATGGTCAACCCTCATTTTAGGCTCATGGTGCCACCTGGTGTTCCCTCCGCCGCACTTGAAGTCGCAGTCGAAAGAACAGAAATATATCATGCGGGTTTCTTCGGCCGCTCGACGATAGATTTACAGTTGCTCCTTGGGGACTTGAACTCGGGACCTGTGTTCACGTACCAGGATCTAGTCGACCGAATTAAAAATGGCCGAAAGAGTTGCCCCCGCAGGATTCGAACACGCAACATCGAGCTCACCACTCCAGGACGCTAACCACTTGGCCACCGTCCCCCCCCATTTATATATATATATATATATATATATACAATATACATATATATATATATATATATATATAATATATATATATATATATATATATATATATATATATATATATTATATATATATATATATTATATCTAAATTGTCTTATGTTAGATCTTTTCCCAACTACAAACCCCTCTGCTTACTCTGTGAAACTATCCTCTCCGTTGGGTTCCTCCGATCACAATCTTATTTCTGTAACCTTTCCTATCGCTCTGGTGCCGCCTCGGGACCCACCTAAGCGGAGGTGCTTCTGGCATTTTAACTCAGCTAAGTGGGAAGACCTAAGGCAGTACTACTCTGATTTTCCATGGAATGATTACTGCTTCCATGTCAGAGACCCACCCCTTTGTGCAGAGCGCATAACTGAGGTCATAGTCTTTGGCATGGAGGCGTACATTCCACACACTTTC
Source organism: Chionoecetes opilio (assembly GCA_016584305.1). NCBI lineage: Eukaryota > Metazoa > Arthropoda > Malacostraca > Decapoda > Majidae > Chionoecetes > Chionoecetes opilio. The sequence continues at coordinate 19,181 of JACEEZ010014847.1, forward strand.
TCTAATCCTAAAGCCCACCAACCTTGGTTTAACTCTTACTTGTTCTCATGCTGTCTGAGATAGAGAGGCGGCTCACAGACGGTACCGTAACCATACATCTCCTGAAACTCATGCCCTTTATATTTCTGCCCGTAATCATGCCACATCTATGCTTCAACTTACCAAAAACTCCTTCATGCATAGAAAATGTCAAAATCTTTCTGAATCAAATTCCTCTCGTGACTTCTGGCATCTAGCTAATAACATCTCTAACAATTCTTCTGCTACATCTTTCCCTTCTATGCTTCACCCAGATAGCTCCACAGCTGTCTCATCTATTTCTAAAGCTGAGCTCTTCGCTCAAACCTTTGCTGAAAATTCCACTCTGGTTGATGAAGGGCTTGTTCCTCCTTCTCCTCCACCCTCTGACTATATTATGCCTGTTATTAAGATCCTTCGTAATGATGCTTTCTTTGCCCTTTCTGGCCTAGATCCTCGGAAGGCTTATGGTCCTGACGGAGTCCTTCCTATTGTTCTCAAAAACTGTGCTTCTATGAACACCCTGCCTGGTCAAACTTTTCCGTCTTTGTCTATCTATTTCCACCTTTCCTTCTTGCTGGAAGTTTACTCACATCCAACCTGTTCTTAAGAAGGGTGACCGTTCTAATCCTTCAAACTACCGTCCTATAGCTTTGACCTCCTGTCTCTATAAAGTTTTGAATCTATACTTAATAAGAAGATTCTTAAGCATCATTCTTAAGCAGCTCACAATCTTCTATCAGATCGTCAGTACGGTTTCCGTAAAGGGCGATCTACTGGCGATCTTCTAGCTTTCCTTACT
>JACEEZ010014847.1:25000-42500 GCA_016584305.1 Chionoecetes opilio
TTTGATACATTTGCAGATGCGACAACCGCGCTCGGATTTACAGCCACATTTCATAAGTTCAGTGCAAGCTTTTGCAGCTTCTGGTATTGTCGTCCAAAGTGCTTCCCATTGGCCAGCCTGTAGACTCCATCCAAACTCTTCAGGTGACGGACTGACGGTATGGTAACGTGGGCCTGCCGACTTGCTGACCAAGTTCCAGCCTGAAGGATAACTCTCTTGACATGTTGTACCAGTGCATCCTGCAACATAAGTACATGAGTGCATTGCTATAAGTTTAAATGATTGGGTATACACCAAAATTCAAACTTGTCATTTAATTCCAATGATCTGAAACTCGAGAAATGCCAGTGGTCGCTGGCAGTTTTAACTCAAAGGTTGGTCTACTGTGTTTTGGCTCCGCGACTAATATTTTTCATAAATTAATTTCGCGATAAACATTGATGCACCGCATCTGAATACCAAAAAATATAGTTCTTCTGTTGTTCTACTAATTATATGGATGACATGCATTACGATGGAACGTTCTATAATAGCAATTTAATGCAAATTACTCGCCTCGAGTAGCAAAGCTTAATATATTTTTTACATGTATATTGTGGCATGTAAAATTTGGGCGATGTTCACACTGTTTTCTAAGACAGTACTGCTGCGTCTGGCAAACGCTTGTCAAAATACAATAAGCAATGCCTTGGAAAAACGAAGAATAAAGAATGCCGAAATCGGCTTGTTGCTGCGACAATGTAGGTTATAATTGTGGAGGCGACACGCCGCGGCGGGGAGTGGTGGCGGGGAGATTGTGGCGGGGAGATTGAATCAAAACATTGCCACTTCACGCGTCGACTCATTGCACTTCTAGGCTTTCTATCTGATTGATACACAATAATAACAGGAAAATATGACTGCCTAGGTATAGATAACTTCTAAACATACGTTATTGACTATATAATATCATAGAGTAGCATTTACCTCGCCTCCTCAACTATAACCTGCTTGGTTATTTGGTTATATACAATGTTTTGCAGAATCAGGCTTCTATACAATATACATATAGAAGAAAATCGTTCTTAATATTATACTTTTGTGTTTTAAGTGCAGTGGAATAAGCCCATATTTTGTTTTCCAGTAGACCAACTTATTATAAAAAAAGTGAGTTAAAACTGCCAGCGACCCCTGGCATTTTGGGTTCCAGTTCTCTCGAATTAAAACATATGTTTAATACCCTAAGAAGTACCTTAGTTGGTGGAATCTTTTCAAGACTTCTGCTTTTCTTAGAGAACAGCTCCCGCCTCGCATCGTTTATGTCGGCGTCATTGCTTGTCTTGTCATACATGACGATTGTGAAGCGTTCAAGATGTTTAAATTGAGGCGATCCAGTGTCCAACGTTTCGAAGGGGTGATTCCAGATGAAGAGGAAGGCTTCAGAAACCAAAGGGTAGCTTTTCCATGATTGCCAGGCACTTTTTTTGCTCTTCCCAAAGAAATACGAGGTAGTATCACTCCCAGAAAATGCGTGGAATACAGGAAGTGCACGGGCGATCCTTTCTCCAAGGCTTTGAGATATGGTGTTGATGTTGTGAACACAAAAGTCTTTGCCAACGCCAAATGCTACACAGAGCTCGAGATCAGGTTGCAGTTGCAGGAGATCGAAGAAATGTTCGACAAGGATCACAAGCACATCTGTGTCAACCGTACGCACTTGCACTTTCTTGGCCCCGTGCTGAAGAGCATGTACAATGTGAACAACAATCCTGCTTAGGGTACGCCGTACGTCCAATGAAAAGTGAAATATAGATTATTTCGAATTTGGCAGGGTGTTTTCTTATGTAAAATTGAATTTTAAGGGTGGTTTGTCCGCTTCAACTTTTGGGTTTGAGCACTTCTTGCTATGCAAAAATGGACTTTTATATTTATATGCAAAACATAGCTTAAAGTGCGATTTTGCATAGTAAGAATTGCTCAAATGCAAAAATGGAATAAGATAAAATCGTCTTAGAATTCCATTTTACATAGGAAATTGGCATGCCAAAGGTGAGAAAAAGAATTTTTGTTATACGGCGTACCCTAACCAGGGTACTAAATAGTTGGATTGGGTTACGATGGAGGAAGGACAAGACCAGGCGATGGTGCCCGACAGCTATGGGAAACTGCACCCAAGGTTGATCAAGAGGAGCATGTGTCAGTGACAGAGGAGCCATCTGGAAGATACCTTTGGCACTTTGTACCAGAGGACCCGGAGCCACCTGAGAAGCCTGCGTTCAAGGTGGCTCAGGCTCTCTATGATCTGCTGGTGACATACGACTCCACCGACTCACTGATCGTACTGCAAGGTGACTCAACTAGGGCCAACACGGGGTGGAAGGGTGGTACACACGCCCATTTGGAAAAGATGCTGGGACGCAAGCTCTTCTGGAGTATATGCGTGTTGCACACAAACGAGTTGCCCCTGCGCCACCTTATCACCAGCATCGACGGGCCTACCTCATCTGACACTGGCTTCACGGGTCCAGTGTGCAGTCTGCTGTCCAGCGTGAATGAGATGCAGTACAACGCAGAGTTCAGAGGAGTGCCAGGCGGTGAAGATCTCACGGAGATACTGGAGTATATCCTGGTCAACATGTCCACTGACCAGCAGGTCTGCTACCAGCTGGTCCAGGCTGTGAAGCGGGGCGTTCTCCCGTCCGAGCTGCAGGAGATCAAGTGTGGCAAGGTGTCCCACTCCAGATGGCTTACCACAGCCCAGTCGCTCGTGTACATGTGGACCAGAAAGCATGGACTGACTGGCAAAGAACTGAACACCCTGGAAATCTTAGTCAAGTACTGCCTGAAGGTGTACATCAAACTCTACTACGACATCAAGGTTCACCACAGACTAGAGGACGGCCCCAAGCACATCCTCACGCAGCTCAGAGTGAAGAGGTCGCAGCCCAAGAAGGTCCAATCAGCTGTGACCTTCTACGTGCGGACAGGAGCATGGTTCGCACACTCAGAATGTGTCCTCCTCTCGCTGATGGCGAGTCAGAGTGAGGACGACCGCAGGTTCACCGTGACCCAGATTTTGAAGCTGAGGGCTGGCGAGGAGTATGGGGACACCAGTGTAAGACCTCGCATCACACCCAAGCTGAACTTGTCAGCACCAGCTTGCTGACACTGATCAGCTGGCAGCCTGGCCAGGTGCACGAGCCGGCATTCACCTGTTCACTGTCCGGGGATGAGATCCAGGAGATCCTGGTCAAGCCGTACGAGGTTCCGGAATTCTCTATCCACACTCAGAGCACCGAAAGAGTCGTGAAGCAGGTGACAGAGGCTGCGGCAGCAGTGGTGGGGCAGCAGGCCAGAGACGGGTTCATCCGGGCTCGGGCCCACCACCGGGAGACCATGCCCTGCTTCAGGTCTAAGAAGGACATGATGGACACGTTCTAGGCCAACGTAGAGGCTGTGACACTGTGATGTAGTGCCTGATGAACCAACTGATCAGAAAGAGCTTACCACGCTAGTCATTTGGAACTCATATTGGTGCATGATGCAATAAACAGGACCAACCGGACACTGCGTACTCATTTAAGCATTATTCGATAAGGGTGAAATATAAAAGTGCGATTTTGCATAGTAAGAATTGCTCAAATGCAAAAATGGAATTAGATCAAATCGTCTTAGAATTCCATTTTACATAGGAAATTGGCATGCCAACGTTGAGAAAAAGAATTTTTGTTATACGGCGTACCCTAAGATTCCTGCTGTCTGCTTCCTCGTGTGTGCGTCTGACATCACGTGACTTGTGCCTCTGAAAATAACTGTGGTGCCATTCGTTATATAGATGCCTTTTCCAGGAGGCCAGTCTGCGTCAGCGACTTTCTGAGTTAGAAATGAGAAGAGTTCATCCTTGTTCGATGAATCCAGCAGAAATTCATTCCACTTGGAAGGTATCTTTGTTTGTGGATTTTCCTTGAGACGCACGCCACTACCTCTTCGTTCTCTGGTGGATGCCTTAATGCTGCTTGGTAGGTATTGGTCCCAGACGACATCTATCCTGTCTCTAGCATACTGTAGCTCACGCAAAAGAACGGCAAGAAAATAGACTGTGCGTAGTCACCAAAGGAGTAGCAGTTGCAGCTGACAAAGTATGGGCCAGGACGGCACCGTCAATATTTGCAGTCGAATGTTCTTGGAAGTTCTTCTTCTTGACCTTGTTCAATGCACGGATCAAATCTGACTTTGTGCCCGTCCGAAGTTTTCCATGGTCAGAAATACTGGCAGGGTATAATTGATGTTCATGCGAAAGGTGTCTAGATCGCCATCCCCTTTGTTTGCGATGTACAGTGACCAAAAGGGTTCTCATTCGAATGGTGTGAGCTGTATCTTTTGGGGGTTTTCTTTGGTTTTTTGCTCTTCCAAAGAATACGAGGTAGTATCACTCCCAGAAAATGCGTGGAATACAGGAAGTGCACGGGCGATCCTTTCTCCAAGGCTTTGAGATATGGTGTTGATGTTGTGAACACAAAAGTCTTTGCCAACGCCAAATGCTACACAGAGCTCGAGATCAGGTTGCAGTTGCAGGAGATCGAAGAAATGTTCGACAAGGATCACAAGCACATCTGTGTCAACCGTACGCACTTGCACTTTCTTGGCCCCGTGCTGAAGAGCATGTACAATGTGAACAACAATCCTGCTTAGGGTACGCCGTACGTCCAATGAAAAGTGAAATATAGATTATTTCGAATTTGGCAGGGTGTTTTCTTATGTAAAATTGAATTTTAAGGGTGGTTTGTCCGCTTCAACTTTTGGGTTTGAGCACTTCTTGCTATGCAAAAATGGACTTTTATATTTATATGCAAAACATAGCTTAAAGTGCGATTTTGCATAGTAAGAATTGCTCAAATGCAAAAATGGAACATGTTAAATCGTCTTAGAATTCCATTTTACATAGGAAATTGGCATGCCAAAGGTGAGAAAAAGAATTTTTGTTATACGGCGTACCCTAACCAGGGTACTAAAATAGTTGGATTGGGTTACGATGGGAGGAAGGACAAGACCAGGGCGATGGTGCCCGACAGCTATGGGAAACTGCACCCAAGGTTGATCAAGGAGGAGCATGTGTCAGTGACAGAGGAGCCATCTGGAAGATACCTTTGGCACTTTGTACCAGAGGACCCGGAGCCACCTGAGAAGCCTGCGTTCAAGGTGGCTCAGGCTCTCTATGATCTGCTGGTGACATACGACTCCACCGACTCACTGATCGTACTGCAAGGTGACTCAACTAGGGCCAACACGGGGTGGAAGGGTGGTACACACGCCCATTTGGAAAAGATGCTGGGACGCAAGCTCTTCTGGAGTATATGCGTGTTGCACACAAACGAGTTGCCCCTGCGCCACCTTATCACCAGCATCGACGGGCCTACCTCATCTGACACTGGCTTCACGGGTCCAGTGTGCAGTCTGCTGTCCAGCGTGAATGAGATGCAGTACAACGCAGAGTTCAGAGGAGTGCCAGGCGGTGAAGATCTCACGGAGATACTGGAGTATATCCTGGTCAACATGTCCACTGACCAGCAGGTCTGCTACCAGCTGGTCCAGGCTGTGAAGCGGGGCGTTCTCCCGTCCGAGCTGCAGGAGATCAAGTGTGGCAAGGTGTCCCACTCCAGATGGCTTACCACAGCCCAGTCGCTCGTGTACATGTGGACCAGAAAGCATGGACTGACTGGCAAAGAACTGAACACCCTGGAAATCTTAGTCAAGTACTGCCTGAAGGTGTACATCAAACTCTACTACGACATCAAGGTTCACCACAGACTAGAGGACGGCCCAAGCACATCCTCACGCAGCTCAGAGTGAAGAGGTCGCAGCCCAAGAAGGTCCAATCAGCTGTGACCTTCTACGTGCGGACAGGAGCATGTTCGCACACTCAGAATGTGTCCTCCTCTCGCTGATGGCGAGTCAGAGTGAGGACGACCGCAGGTTCACCGTGACCCAGATTTTGAAGCTGAGGGCTGGCGAGGAGTATGGGGACACCAGTGTAAGACCTCGCATCACACCCAAGCTGAACTTGTCAGCCACCAGCTTGCTGACACTGATCAGCTGGCAGCCTGGCCAGGTGCACGAGCCGGCATTCACCTGTTCACTGTCCGGGGATGAGATCCAGGAGATCCTGGTCAAGCCGTACGAGGTTCCGGAATTCTCTATCCACACTCAGAGCACCGAAAGAGTCGTGAAGCAGGTGACAGAGGCTGCGGCAGCAGTGGTGGGGCAGCAGGCCAGAGACGGGTTCATCCGGGCTCGGGCCCACCACCGGGAGACCATGCCCTGCTTCAGGTCTAAGAAGGACATGATGGACACGTTCTAGGCCAACGTAGAGCTGTGACACTGTGATGTAGTGCCTGATGAACCAACTGATCAGAAAGAGCTTACCACGCTAGTCATTTGGAACTCATATTGGTGCATGATGCAATAAACAGAACCAACCTGACACTGCGTACTCATTTAAAGCATTATTCGATAAGGGTGAAATATAAAAGTGCGATTTTGCATAGTAAGAATTGCTCAAATGCAAAAATGGAATTAGATAAAATCGTCTTAGAATTCCATTTTACATAGGAAATTGGCATGCCAACGTTGAGAAAAAGAATTTTTGTTATACGGCGTACCCTAAGATTCCTGCTGTCTGCTTCCTCGTGTGTGCGTCTGACATCACGTGACTTGTGCCTCTGAAAATAACTGTGGTGCCATTCGTTATATAGATGCCTTTTCCAGGAGGCCAGTCTGCGTCAGCGACTTTCTGAGTTAGAAATGAGAAGAGTTCATCCTTGTTCGATGAATCCAGCAGAAATTCATTCCACTTGGAAGGTATCTTTGTTTGTGGATTTTCCTTGAGACGCACGCCACTACCTCTTCGTTCTCTGGTGGATGCCTTAATGCTGCTTGGTAGGTATTGGTCCCAGACGACATCTATCCTGTCTCTAGCATACTGTAGCTCACGCAAAAGAAACGGCAAGAAAATAGACTGTGCGTAGTCACCAAAGGTAGTAGCAGTTGCAGACTGACAAAGTATGGGCCAGGACGGCACCGTCAAATATTTTGCAGTCGAATGTTCTTGGAAGTTCTTCTTCTTGACCTTGTTCAATGCACCGGATCAAATCTGACTTTGTGCCCGTCCGAAGTTTTCCATGGTCAGAAATACTGGCAGGGGTATAATTGATGTTCATGCGAGAAAAAGGTGTCTAGATCGCCATCCCGATGTTGATTTGCGATGTACAGTCGACCAAAAAGGCTTGCTCACTTCGAATGGCTGTGAGCTGTATCATTTTGGAGGTTTTCTTTGGTTTTGATGTTTTGAAAAAATGCAGTTTGTTCATTTTGATTGACACGCGAATAGACTTGCTTTGTTCTGTGAAGACCTCCTTCTTAAATTTGCTGTACTGATAATTTCCAAGAGCTTCCAATCCTTTCGTGGCGTCAGCTACTACCTGGTCGGCGCATTGTCGTGTATGAAGAACCAAGAGTTCTGGGCAGTCATCAGAGAATGGATTTCCATACCCATTGATCGTCTGAATGAGGTTGTTTGTTTGCTGCTGGAATAACTTCTGTGCTGACAATCCTTCCTCGTGATGGTGGTAGTCGCGATCGGCATCGTCTGAAGCCAAGTATTCGTTTCCAAAAGATGTGATCACTCGAGCTTGTTCAGGACCAGCTATCATCCATCTCTTCAAGGCCTCAGGTTGTTCAGTCAGTCCGATAGCCCCACCCTTTCCTTTTCCTTTTGGATTCTCCTGCTCGTGGGCCTGATCTATTGGAATAGCGGAGAATCTGCGGCTGCCTTTGACAACAACCCAGTGCTTTTCGAGGTCCTCTTGAACACTGACTGGTAGTGAATTCATGTCCCGGATGTGCACACTAACCCACCTGCTGTAAGTGTAGTGATCCAGGGCGAAGAACATGCCCATCAGTGATTCCAGCACCTCTCGATAGAGTTGAAAGTTGTTTTCGCGATGGGCTCTAACTAAGATTAGTACAGTCTTTTCTAATCTCAACACCAGGTCCCAATATTGAAAGGTTGGGCTCTTTTCTGTCATGGACATCTTCCAACTGCCAAAGGCTTTCTCATCATCGGTATCAGTATCAGTCGCTGCATTGAATGCCTCTTGTTGAAGATTTTCCAGAGCGAGAGCAGACACTTGATGCGCATGGCGAGTTCGGGCTATGTGCGATACTTTTTAAGAATGACTGTGGTGTACCTGCTGTTGCTATACCAGACTCTGTTAATGCATCTATCCAGCCAGATGCATCTAACACATCACTAAGAACAGTCCAAAGAGCTTTTTCCAAATGTAGGCCTCCGAACATGATGACCATCAAATTCTCTCCATGCGTTGTTGGAAATTTCCACTGTGTGTACTTGCACATGGCAAAGATCGGACAGTCGCATGCCAGAATTAGTATTTGACCAAGATTCAGAAATTGAGTGATATTCTGTATGATGCTCATGCCATGCTTCACCATTGCAGCTGAGTCTGCTTTCTCCACAAAGAGCGGCAATAATGCTGTGATTGCTGGCAATTCATTTGGTTGAGGCTGACGTGATGCATGATATGTAGCCCATGACAATGATTGTTCTCGCACTAAGTCCTGTTGCAGTAGTTCAGATGCATGTTGAATCCACCGTTCCTCTTCGGCATTGGCTTTCTCTATGTGATCAGCAAAACCGGACGTTGTTGTGTGTTCTATCGTGGGTACTTCTTTTGTTGTGGGTTTCATGTAAACCGCAGGTACTATAGAATATGAATCAGGAAGAACCAGACTTTTTGCTGAATTTGAAGTTGTGTTGGACATGCTAACAGGGTGATTGCGTATAATCCCAGGATGGTCTTTTGTTGGCTGCTGAATGATGCTAATCCCTGTTCCATGAAAGGACCCCTGTGCTGTCGTTGAAGACGGGTTATGGTCCAGATTGTCTAACGCGCTTACTGTGAACAAACCTTTTCTCAACTGGCTTGGACACACTACTCCATCGCTTCTATATTGTTCACACTGTGAGGCAGCAAGCTCGTTTTCAACCTGCATGACACGTTTGTATGAGACACTTATCCCTAGGTTGGCCATTTGATCAACTAGTGTCTTGCTTCTAGTTTGAGTATGTAAGCTTAGACCAACATATAAAGGTACTGGTGGCTCACGGTCTGGAGAGTAACGCTGATGTTTTGTCTCAACATTTCCTTTCTTCTTGCAGTTGTGAACCAAGAGCTGTGTGAGTGTCAGACATGCTTGAGAGTCATTTACTGAACCTGCTAAATTTGGGCCATAGATGAGCATTGACATTAACAATCTTGTACTGGGCGTAATCTCCTGCTGACACCCAGGATTGAATTCGCCACTGAATGCTATCTTTTCTTTCAGAATTTCCTCCCTACATATCTTGGCAACTCCGGCAAACAACCTAGCTTCTTCGTCATAATCATGAATCAGGAAAGCGTCTTTGAGTAGTTGCTGAATGCCTGCTGGGAATGCCAGGATAATGCTTTTCCCATCAGATTGCTCCTCTAGTCCTTGCTGGCAGAAGTGCTTCAGGATTTTGTCTTTTAAGCGGGTTTTATGGATGGTGATATCAATGCCGAAGTCCCTAAGTCTTTTCTCAAACATGTTGTGTAAGTTTGACAGTTTGAATAAGTACGTCCCCTCCTCGGCAGATTCTTTCATGTACGTTACAAGTTCAACAAATGCTCTTGAATTGACCATTTTGGCTCGTTGATCCAGCTCACGTTGCTCAGCTCTTGTTGGACTATTCTGCCGCCTGTAACCACGATAGTCATTTAGGTACTTTGTCAGACATTCTAAATGATACTTGAGTTCATTTGAGACCAGATCCCCACACAGTATTTTTGAAAGTACTTTACCGTCTTGCATGTCGGTGGCCATTAACTTTAAATTGTATTCTACGCATTTAGTTGCATATTCATGCATCTTTCTGGGGCCACTCTCATCACAGAATAAACAAGTGCTCTTGCTTGATCCCGTTGACCGACGCTTTGATCGCTGGGATGCGCTGGTACCTGGAGCTTCCTCATCTTCTTGTTGTTTACGTTTTCTACTCAGCTCTCGTTCAAGCTTACTTTTATTAAACTTTTGGTGGCATGCCCGATGCCAAGAAGCGTTGTTTTCTGCAAAACGTTCTGGGGTGCCATGTTCGCCAAAATCAACGTCAACGGGCAATGCACCTATCTTTTCGAACTCTCTGACATTGTCAAGAAAGTCCTTATAGACGTCGTCAGCATTGCGGTTCTGTCTATTCTTTGGACATGAGAGAGGTGCAGTGTCTCTACTGTTCTGGCAAATGACACAAATTGTCCAGTCCATGGTGTGATGTTTCACTGAGCCGTAGATTCAGGGCTGTTGACAAAACAACCAGCTAAAAAAAGAAATAGACATTATCCAACCGCCACATAATATAGTTAAAATATCGTTAGTAAATCTTGACTATTATGCTTATCCTGTATTCTTACAATAACTTATCTATTGTATTAATCAAATCCTTAACCTACTTGATTGTAGATCTCAGCATCATCAATCAATCCTATACTGTGTGGATGAAGCTAGACATAACTAAAACGACGTCACAGTAATAAATACACGCAAAAATAGAAAACAAAGGTCATCACGTCCAGATGAAATCTTTTATGAGGGCACTAGACAAAGTGAAATATGCAGCATCAAATTATCAATTTGCCTACAAGTAAACACATGATATACGAAAGATGATATTCAACATCTAAACATCTAACACATTTATTTGAGGACAACAAACAAGTCATTAAAACATGTCTCACGAAACGTAAATTTTCATATCGAGCGACCCATTTGTTTCTATATGTGACCATTATCTTAGTTCCTGATGATCTAATGCAAAATCTGATGGTTCCAAGCGACTCACTGGGCATCATTACCTACAAATAGATAGTTTACACATGTTTTTAAGTCCAATATTAGCGAAGTTATCGATTTTTTTCCATTTTTCGGCCGCCATCTTGGATTTTGACCCATAATCACATGATAATATGGTCCGATTTTTTGGAGCATGGGATTTTGTTATTAAGTACGTCCATAGGTAAACATTAAAAAAAATTGGCACTTTTGTCCAGCGTGTCACGATGTTTCCCCTTATTCCCCTCACTAATATACACGCGGGGCTCGGGTAATTTCCTTCCATTTCCTTTTCGTATTTTCCAATAAATCATCGGTCATATTTTCCTGACTCCACCACCAGCTTTCTTCTCATCGTCGCATCCTCAAGTCTAGACCATGCAATTTTCATCTTTTCTTTGGGATGTTGTTATTCCCATGGGGGCGAGCTCCCTCCCTCTCTATCTCTTATCTTTCTCTCTTTTTCTTCCATTCTCCTTCTTTTACATCTTATTATTTCTTCTTCTGCCCTTACTGCAACTGAACATGCTGTTGGTGGTGATAGTAGTAGTAGTAGTAGTAGTAGTAGTAGTAGTAGTAGTAGTAGTAGTAGCTAGCACTAGAGTACCTTACAGAGCTGGGATTCGGTAGATTTTTTCTACCGGCGGTATCGGTATTCGGTAGATGAAAACGGGCTATTCGGTTCGGTATTGCGGTAGATTTCCAAAAAATATACCGACTGCTTCGGTATTTCGGTATTTCGGTTCGGTAGATTTAAAAAAAACCGTTATATATAAAAAAAAAAAACTTTAAAAGCCTTTTAATACATTCTAGAGCCCATACAACACCTATTTTAAGCCTTTAACTACATTCTAGAGCCTTTAAAGCATTTATTTTAGTATTTCTGAGCCTTTCGCAACCATTTTTTTAATGTTTTAAAGCTTATAAAGACCTTTTAAGCGTAAAAAAACTAATAAACTATCTTCGGCAACACTTTTATATAACTATGCAGCTGGAAAAAAAGGTTAGCAGTAATTTTTTTTTGCAACACTCCAGTGACACTCGTGTTGTGCCATATATTGCACAGGCAAACTATATCTATTATTTTCTTACAAAACTGCCATAGACATTCACAGAAGTTATATAACAATAGACTAATGTTAGTTGTACGCTGTATAATTTTTACTCACCTCAAAGTATGATAGTAATTCGGTAGTAGCGTTCTAAATGTGGAGCTCCGCAACAGAACCAACCGGTCCCGAATCCATCAGCTGACTGACTAAGTAAACAAATTGTGGTGCCATCTATTGGCGTATTTTTCCAACTTCAATTCAATTCTACCGAAGAAATTCGTTCGGTAGATCCATTCGGTATCGGTATCGGTATCGGTAGAGGTTTGGTACCGAAGATTCGGTAGCGGTAGATAAATCTACCGCCGGTAGTACCGAAATACCGAATTTCATTCGGTAGTCCCAGCTCTGGTACCTTAATATATAGAGTAGCGACAACTCGATTTGTGGGCGCCATCTTGGTGCCAAGGCCTCTTCGTTCACCCAAGACCCGGGGAAGTTCTCATGGCATGACCCCGCAGTATATCATGTTATACATGTATAAAGGATAGACTGTTATCTTCGGAAATGCTTGTTCTTTAAGATTATCACATAAAACATAGTAAAACACATTAAATAAAGGTCATTCTGAGACTGAAGAAATATGATGAACTTAACATTCACTTAAAACTCGTCGTCATGTATAACTTTGTGGGACAGCTTATAAGATGGCAGATATCAATAGAAGCAGAATTAAAGTAGCTTTCCATTGATAGATTTCGTTTTCTGATACATACAGTAGAACCATGCATAAAGTAGCGTTAACTACATAAATTACCGTGGCGGCCCCGCTCTCTCTCACTCTTTTCTCTCTTTCCGTAAAAGAGAGAGAGTGATTTTACTAAAAAAACTTTTTCTACTTTATATATATATATATATATATATATATATATATATATATATATATATATATATATATATATATGTATATATATATATATATATATATATATATATATATATATATATATATATATATATATATATATATATATATATATATATATATATATATGAATAAATAATAATAGATATATGTATATATAAATAAATAAATATAAATAAATAAATAAATAAATAAATAGAAAGTTTTTTGGTTTCTCTCTCTCTCTCTCTCCTCTTTCTCTCTCCTCTCTCTTTCTCTCTCTCTCTCTCTCTCTCTCTCTCTCTCTCTCTCTCTTATCTTTTTCACTCTCTCTCTCTCTCTCTCTCTCTCTCTCTCTCTCTCTCTCTTCTCTCTCTCTCTCTCTCCTCTCTTTCACGGAGAGAGGGAGAGAGTGAGAGAGAGAGAGAAAGAGAGAGAGAGAGAGATAAAGAGAGAGAGAGCGGGGCCGCCACGGTAATTTTATGTAGTTAACGCTACTTTATGCATGGTTCTACTGTATGTATCAGAAAACGAAATATGTCAATGGAAAGCAAATTTAATTCTGCTTCTATTGATAACTGCCATCTTATAAGCTGTCCCAAAGTTATACATGACGACGAGTTTTAAGTGAATGTTAAGTTCATCATATTTCTTTCAGTCTCAGAATGACCTTTATTTAATGTCTTTTACTGTGTTTTATGTGATAATCTTATAGAACAAGCATTTCCGAAGATAACAGTCTATCCTTTATACATGTATAACATGATATACTGCGGGTCATGCCATGAGAACTTCCCCGGGTCTTGGGTGAACGAAGAGGCCTTGGCACCAAGATGGCGCCCAGTAGCATTTAACCCATAGGGCCTATGAATGGCGTTACCCTCTTTATAGAGATACCCTAGCTAGCACCAGTGGGTGGTGGTGGTAGGGATAAGAGTCTCTCTCTCTCTCTCTCTCTCTCTCTCTCTCTCTCTCTCTCTCTCTCTCTCTCTCTCTCTCTCTCTCTCTCTCTCTCTCTCCACACACAAACACACACACACACACACACACAAATGGAATACACACCGGTGTGGTCACACCTTGCTCTCAGTGTCACGAAAATATTTTGTCATAGCCATTAATTTTTCCCAGAACAAAGAAGGAAAATACTTTTAAAGTTACTTCATCTTTGTTATGTCTGATGGAGGGAGGACCCAGGTGCAGGAGTCAATGGAAGGAGGGAGGGAGAAAAGGGAAAAGGGAAAAGAAGGAGTGAGGTAAAGTCTTGCATCTTCTTGAGTCTTGAGTCTCCTAAGGTAGAGTCTTGCACTCCTACACTTACCTCCTCCCTTCCCTCCCCCCAATCCCCCCACTGGCAATCCAATTCCTACAAAATAATTTAATCTCTATCCCCTGAGCCGTCATCTTATTAAACTGTCATTAGTTGTGAGTTTAGGATTCAACACCTTGAATTAACTTGACCTTAACACCTATGAATGGACTTGAATTAACACCTATTGCCATTTGCTGCCCTACCGATTTGAGTTTGGGATAATGAGAGGTAGGGTGCCTGTCGTTACCAGCCTCCGTTGTGGAGAGGTGGCTACGACGCCCTGTCCAGGGTTTGAATCCGACCTGGTACTGTTATACAATAATAATAATGTTAATGATAAACGATACTAATAAGATTCTGATAGAAGTAGTAAAAATAGTAATATTACTAGTAGAAACAGTAATGAGGTATTAATAGAAGTGGTATTAACATAATCATTAATATCATTATTTTTTTTTCATCAATATACATTATAATTATTCATCATCATAATAATTATCATCATTATCATTATTACTAATAGTACTAGTAATAGTAGTTGTAGTAGTACGTAGTAGTAGTAATAGTTAGTAGTAGTGTCATTATTATTGCCATCATTATTACTATTAGTAATAGTAGCAGTAAACGTATTGAAAGTGCTTTTGGTAATGGTGGAAATCGGAAAATTTATAATATTAATCATATCATTGTTATCATTATCATCATTGCTTTTGTTATCATTAACATCTTTATCATTATATATATCATTATTTTTATTAATATAATTGTTATTATTAGCATTAGTATTATTACTATTATCTCTAGTATTGTATGATTATTAATTTTGATTATTTCTATCATTACACAGTTTCGATTCCTGCCTTTGGCTGTGAAACAAGTCTTATTTGAATCGTTCGTATATTCCTATGAATACCCAGTGTGTGTGTATGGGGGGGGGGGGGTTGAAACAGGTGTTGCTGTTTAGGACGGAGGGAGGCTATGGTGGGGGTGCTAGGGAGGGAGCGGTCTCCGAGAGGAGACTGATAGAACATTTGCAGACAATGAAGGAGATATGAGAAAGAGATGGGCCTGCCTCGCCCCAAGTGTAAATAAAATCTTTGGTACTGCTGTACAAAGCATGTGTTGCTTTACCATTTATAAATGTATACTGTGAAATCATACTTTATTTCTTTGAAACTGGTAATACTCATCATTCAACCTGACCGTTCAATTTAGTTACCTTCTCCTCCCGCCTTGATAACAGAGTAGTGTCTTTCTACATACTCTCCATACTCTCCCATTCATCTTGCCCTCACGATATATATCTGTCTTGCCTTCAACAACCTACCTTAGGGTTATGGTTTCATTGTCTTATTTTCGTATTTGTGTGTTTATGTGTGTGTGTGTGTGTGTGTGTGTGTGTGTGTGTGTGTGGGGTGTGTGTGTGTGGTGTGTGTGTGTGTGTGTGTGTGGTGTGTGTTGTGTGTGTGTGTATTCATCTAATTGTATTATACAGGGCCTGAGCTACACTCGTATGACCCGTCTCCATATACTACAGACATTTTATCATTCTCCTTAGTGCTTGTGTTGGCCGAAACCATCACCCCAGGAGGCGGGTCACAAACCCCTGGCTAACACCCGTACCCATTCACTGCTGGTTGAAAGAGGCTTGGGTTTTAAGGAGATCGCCCATCTTTCTCTGCTCCGCCCCGGGATCGAAACCGGGACTTCTCGGATGTGAACCGAGCGTGTTAACCACTACAGTACGGAGTACCGTAACGAAGTACCGGAGTGTGTTTGAGTGTGTGTGCATGAATGTGAGTGTGTATGTGTGTGAATGTGTGTGTGTGTGTGTGTGTGTGTGTGTGTGGGGTGTGTGTGGTGTGTGTGTGTGTGTGTGTGTGTGTGTCCTTAAACGTTATTTAGGACGATGTACTTAGGAGGTCATGTGTGCGTAAGCGTCTGAGTTGAGGGCTGGAGATGAAAGGACAGAGGACAGGATGGGGATCAGGAAAGAAGGATGCGATTGGGAAGGGAGGGCATTGCGGTATGGGAGTGAGGAGTGTGTCAGTTGTCTAGGTACAGTTAATCCAGCTGGTGTAGGGGCGCTGCTCGTCTGTGTATGGCTGTGACCGAAGTGACCCAGCAATCTGATATATTCGTTGTCTCACCGGGCCCACCCATGGCCGCCACCTCATTCAGGTCCTGATGAAGCCCGCGATCGTGCTCTTGTGATCTACTTGTGATCCACAAGTTCACTTGTACCCCGGTGTTCCACCTGCGTCCCGGTGGTTTCCTAGTTCCCTATTGATGCATTTGTGCCCGCGTGGCTCACATGTGACTTATTGTTCCACCCTCAATCAAGTGATCACCCGTTCCAGACTGGGTCATTTGCTCCCTAATGAATCACTCGTTAAGACTCGGCCGTCATTGCCCAAGTGATCTATCCATTTTCAAGTAATCAATCCATACCCAATTTGTCCACCTGTTTCCGAGTAATCCCCCTCTTTAAGCTCTTGCCCTGATAATTCGTGCTTGCCGTGTTGATGCATGGTCCCCGGATGCATATTCCCGTTCTCTATGCGAGTATGTGGTTTCCAAGTGAAGACGCTTGGCTGTAGCTCCAAAACTAAACATTGGATTTCTCGAAAATATCCTCATTGTGATTCCCACACAAACTAACATTAAAAGAACTGGAACATTTAACGCACCCTATCCGTAACCTAACGTAACCTAACCCGACGTGTTCAAGTGTATACGCCACATACTCTTCCAAAAAACGGGCCTATGCTCCCCGGATGGTCCTTGTGCACCCTCCAATTGTTCCCAAGTTGGCCCAACTCCGTGTTAATTCGTATAAATGTACTTTTTCCACTCAGAACATGTTTTATCTGTATACAGCTTTCCTTACGTAAATCAGCTTTCCTTGTCTCAAGCCCCATAAATTACTTATAATAAATCTGATATAAACGTCCCTACTCGACACTCCCTCTCCTGTCACCATCGATTTTCCCGTTGTAATCTTCTACGGCTTCAATCATCGTGACGGGGCAATCTTCAAGGACTAAAACGTTGCCTAAGTATACATGTGTGGGCCATAAAAACATTTCACATTGTATAAATGTACAATGAATCTCATGTTTTACTCCAGAGTTCATATTAGTATTTAAAGAGTGTGTAGGGAAAAGATTGGATTATTATCTATTACATCTTTCAGCTTATGATTATCATTGGAAAATAGACTTTGATGAATAAGAAGATATTCACGCGAAAGACATCAAGGTATTCTATAATGCATATCTGCTTTTTCATTGTCTGGAAGCCACCAGACCGCGTGAAAGCGAGAATTTA
>JACEEZ010014847.1:47500-55000 GCA_016584305.1 Chionoecetes opilio
GATATTCCAGGTGCTATATTACAGTGCTCTGTTCTCGCTGACAACACTATAGAGAAGACCTGAGGTAATGGCTGATGTGCAGAGGCTTTTAAACCAAGAAAACAGAGTTCACAACAGAGCCTCGCAAAAGGAAGCAACTGGTGGGGTACGTAATGGTCCCTACCACTTCCCTTACTTTTTAAATGAGACTCTGCTGTGACTATTTTCCGGGTTTAGAAGCCCTGCCACATCAACCATCACCTCAGGTCTTCTCTATGTTGTCAGCGAGCACG
Organism: Chionoecetes opilio; assembly: GCA_016584305.1. Classification (NCBI taxonomy): domain Eukaryota; kingdom Metazoa; phylum Arthropoda; class Malacostraca; order Decapoda; family Majidae; genus Chionoecetes; species Chionoecetes opilio. The sequence goes on from JACEEZ010014847.1 coordinate 47,773, forward strand.
GAAATAGCACCTGGAATATCAATTTCGCCCAAAACAACTCTAAATTTTTTCATCGTCGTAGTCCTTCCTTTGTAGGTTGTACATTTTCCCATGGTTTAGATAGTATTAAATACCTTATTAATTGAGTTCCTTTTGTTGTCTTCCTCATAAAAGTAGTGGTACATCATGGTTTAAGGGGTTACTTGACGAGCCAATGAATACTCTTGAGTCTGTACCAACATCACCAACCTTTGCTTTGATTTTTTCTTATTACTCCATCCAAAAACAAGTTGCATAACCACCCGTGACTTTACCATCCTTCCCCTCATGGTATACCTGGTACTGTCGTCTACCGATATTTTTCTCCCTACACAAGTCGGGAAAACTCGCCGACGGTAAGGGCTAGGTTAGATTTTGCTTGTTTTATCTCATTACTCCATCCGCAAACAAGTTGCATAACCACGGTGAATTACCTATCCTTGCCTCATGGTACCTGTACTCTCGTCTCCCGAAATGCTCGTCCCTACATAAATCAGGGAAAACTCAACGACGGTAAGGGTTTAGGTTAAGGGTAATAATGGACGAGAGTTGCGCGGTCGTTTTCAGAGACAGAAAAATTTTTCTTGACCTACAATAGGTGCTTGTTTTAATGAAAATAGTTTTTTTTTGCGCAAACCCATTAAAAAAAAAAAAAAAGTGAAACAACCTAACCTTATAGGTTTTAATGAAACCTAACCTAACCTTAACCACAAAGAAACTAAAACCTAACCTTAGGTTTCATTAAAACCAAAAAGACCAGATTCAGTGTTTTAATGGAAACGGTACATAAAATTCGGATTTAAATATTTTGTTAGGGTTTGCACAAAATAAAACTATCCATTAGAACAAGCACCTATTGTAGGTAGGCAAAAAAAAAATTTGTCGGTGTCTCTGAAAACACCGCGAAACTCTCGTCCATTATAACCAGGTTTGTTCCCGTTAGGTTAGGTTAAAGGTCAGTGAGGTTAGGTATTTATAATCACAGGTAAAACTTATTAGTTATACATACATACTCCACTCATACACACTTTTTAAAACCCTCCCAAACTCCCACATTCCCTCCAGTCTACTCTGTCATATGTTTGGTATTAGCCAAAATGAACCCGAACTCACTTTGGGTGGACGAAACTATTTTTTTCTGATGTTTTTTATGTGTTTTTAAAGGGATCTGCTAACCATTTCTGTCGCAATTTTTTTTTTTTTTTTTTTTACCCCAAAAAATGAACAAAACAATTGAACCTAAACCAACCTAACTAACCCATACCTAACCTATACCTAACCTAGCTTACAAAAAAACAATAAAAAACAACAACTAACCTTTACATTAAAAAAAAAAAAAGAAAAAAATTGCGACAGCAATGGTTAGCAGATCCTTCAAAACACATAAAAACACACCAGAAAAAAATAGTTTCGTCCACCAACGTGAGTTCGGTGTTCATCTGGACTAATACCAATCATATGACAGAGTAGACTGGGAGGGAATGTGGGATGTATTGCGGGTTTAAAAGGTGTGTATGGAGTGGAGTATGTATGTATAACTAATAAGCTTACCTGTGATTATGAATACCTAACCTCACTGACCTTTACCAAACCTAACGGTAACAAAACCCTGGTTATAATGGACGAGAGTTTCGCAGTCGTTTTCAGGGGACACCGACAATTTTTTCTTGGCCTACAATACGTGCTTTTTCTAATGGAGATAGTTTTATTTTGTGCAAACCCATAACAAAAAAAAATTTAAATCCGAATTGTATGGTACCGTTTCCTTAAAAACACTGAATCTGGGCTTTTAGGTTTAATGAAACCTATAAGGTTAGGTTAGGATACTTTGTGGTTAAGGTTAGGTTAGGTTTTTATTAAAACCTATAAAAATTAGGTTGTTTCATTTTTTTTTTTTTTTTTTTTAATGGGTTTGCGCAAAAAAAAACTTATCTCCATTAAAACAACACCCATTGTAGGCCAAGAAAATTTGTCTGTGTCTCTGAAAACGACCGCGCAACTCTCGTCCATTATTACCCTTAACCTAACCATTACCGTCGTTGAGTTTTCCCTGATTTTTGTAGGGACGAGCTTTCGGTAGACGAGAGTACCGGTACCATGAGGCAAGGATAGGTAATGTCACCGTGGTTATGCACTTGTTTGCGGATGGAGTAATGAGATAAATCAAAGCAAAATCTAACCTAGCCATTACCGTCGGCGAGTTTTCCCGATTTGTGTGGGAGAAATATCGGTAGACGACAGTACCAGGTATACCATGAGGCAAGGTGGGTAATGTCACGGTGGTTATGCAACTTGTTTATGGATGGAGTAATAAGATAAATCAAAGCAAAGGTTGGTGATGTTGGTACAGACTCAAGAGTATTCATTGGCTCGTCAAGTAACACTTAAACCTGATGTACCACTACTTATTATGAGGGAAAAGACAACAAAAGGAACTCAATTAATAAGGTATTTAATACTATCATAACGTGAATATGTACATTACCTACAAAGAGAAGACTACGACGATGAAAAAATTTCGAGTTGTTTTGGGCGAAATTGATATTCCAGTGCTATATTCCGTGCTCGCTTTACAACCCTAGAGAAGACCTGAGGTGATGGTTGATGTGCAAGGGCTTCTACACCAGGAAAATAGTCACGCAGAGTCTCATTTAAGAAGTAAGCAAGTGGTAGGGACACATTACGTACCTACCAGTTGCTTACCTTTTGACGAGGCTTTTGTGTGACTCTGTTTTCTTGGTTTAAAAGCCTCTGCCACTCAGCCATTACCCCAGGTCTTCTCTATAGTGTTGTCAGCGAAACAGAGCACTGTAAATAGCACCTGGAATATCAATTTTCGCGCAAAATAACTCGAAATTCTTCCATCGCCGTAGTTTTCCCTTCGTAGGTCCACCCGCGGCGACCCGCCTTATCCCCACAATGCACCGATGTAAACAAACCGTGACGTAGTTTTTGTCTGGGGCCCATTGAGGAAGCCTTGAGTAGGGTGATGGGTAATGGGTGAGTGAATGGGTGGGGTGATGGGTAATGGATGTGGAGTGAGTGAATGGGTGGGGGGTGATGGGTTGGGGGGGATGGGTGATGGGTGAGGAAAAAGGGGGGGGTGTGGGTAATGGGTGAGTGAATGGGTGTGTGGTGATGGTAATGGGTGAGTGAATGGGGGGGGTGATGGGTAATGGGGAGTGAATGGGTGTGTGGTGATGGGTAATGGGTGATGAATGGGTGGGGGGTGATGGTAATGGGTGAGTGAATGGGTGTGTGGTGATGGGTAATGGGTGAGTGAATGGGTGGGGGGTGATTGAAATGGGTGGGGGGGTATGGGTAATGGGTGGGGGTGATGGGTAATGGGTGAGTGAATGGTGGGGGGTGATGGGTAATGGGTGAGTTTAATGGGTGTGTGGTGATGGGTAATGGGTGAGTGAATGGGTGGGGGGTGATGGGTAATGGGGGAGTGAAAGGGTGGGGGGTGATGGGTAATGGGTGAGTGAATGGGGGTGTGGTGATGGTAATGGGTGAGTGAATGGGTGGGGGGTGATGGGTAATGGGTGAGTGAATGGGTGGGGGGTGATGGGTAATGGGTGAGTGAATGGGTGAGGGGTGATGGGTAATGGGTGAGTGAATGGGTGGGGGGTGATGGGTAATGGGTTGGGTGAATGGGTGTGTGGTGATGGGGAATGGGTGAGTGAATGGGTGGGGGGTGAGTGAATAGGTGGGGGGTGATGGGTAATGGGTGTGTGGTGATGGGTAATGGGTGAGTGAATTGGGGGGGGGTGATGGGTAAAGGGTGAGTGAATGGGTGTTTTGGTGATGGGAATGGGTGGTGAAGGGTGGGGGGTGTGGTAATGGGTGAGTGAATGGGTGGGGGGGGATGGGTAATGGGTGATTGAATGGGTGTGTGGTGTGGGTAATGGGTGAGTGAATGGGTGGGGGGTGATGGGTAAAGGGTAGTGAATGGGTGTGTGGTGATGGGTAATGGGTGAGTGAATGGGTGGGGGGGGGGATGGGTATGGGTGAGTGAAGGGTGGGGGGTGATGGGTATGGGTGTGTGGTGATGGGTAATGGGTGAGTGAATGGGTGGGGTGTGGGTAAAGGGTGAGTGAATGGGTGGGGGGTGATGGTAATGGGTGAGTGAATGGGTGTGTGGTGATGGGTAATGGGGGAGTGAAAGGGTGGGGGGTGATGGGTAATGGTGAGTGAATGGGTGGGGGGTGGGGTAATGGGTGAGTGAATGGGTGTTGGTGATGGGTAATGGGTGAGTGAATGGGTGGGGGGGATGGGTAATGGGTGAGTGAATGGGGGGGGTGATGGGTAATGGGTGAGTGAATGGGTGGGGGAATACAACATTTCTCATCCCTGATTTCAGGAAAGTTTAGAAGGGGCTATCTGGAGAGTCCATGTTTTTTGGGGGGCCGAAGGCCCACCAAACACAGGGGGTGGGCCGAAGGCCCACCAATAGCCCTCCGCAGGAGCTAGCCAAAAAGTCCCCCGGGGGGCGGCTTTGCGGCTAGTATATATAATATAGTATATAAAATATATAAAATATATATATATATATATATATATAGATATATATATATATTATATGATATATATATACATTTTATATAAAATATATATATATAATATATATACTATATATATATATATATATACATTTTATTATATATATCTATATAAAATATATACATATATATATATATATAATATATATAATATATATATACATAATATATATATATTATATATAATATATAATATATATATATATATTTATAATATATATAATATATATATATATATTATATAATATATACTATATATATATATATAATATATATATATATATATATATATATATATATATTTTATATATATATATACATATATATATATAAAATATATATATATATATATTATATATATATATATATATATATATATAAAATATATATATAAAAATATATATACTATTATATATATATATATATATATATATATATATTATACATATATATATATACATATATATAATATATCATATATATATATATACATATATATATATATATATATATATATATATATATATATATATATATATATATATATATATATATAATTATATATATAAAATATATATATATTTTATAATATATATATATATATATATATATATCTATATATATATATATATATATATATATATATATATATATATATATATATATATATATACATATCTATATATATATATATATATATTATATATATATATATATATATATTATATATATTATATTAAAAAAAAAATTATATAATATTATTTATTTATATATATTTTTATATTAGACTGGGTCAAAAAAACACATTTGGGGAATTTAAATTTTGAAATCCCAAATAAAAATTTGCCCTAATTTAAGGGGTACAATCCTGAAAAATTTTTGGGGGTAATCCATTTTCTTTTGAGGTGGCTCTTCCCTCGTAAATTTTTTGCCCATTATCTGCTTTATAGCGCCATTCGCAAGGTTTTTGGGGGCTGGGCTGCAGGGAAGGGTTCTTTTTAAAGCGGTTTTAAGTGACTTGATATCATATGTTTTACTTTTCTAAGTTTAGTTTCTCAATGTTTTTAATGTCTTTTTTTATTTTTTCCAGAATAAGAAAAATAGGTGAAATTAGAAAAATAAAAACAGGCTCCAGGCCCGCTCGCCAAAATTAATTTATTTTTATCACTTTGAACCTATTTTATTGGTAACAAGCACTTCCAACAAGTGGGGAGGGAAAAAAACACTTACTTTTGCGGAAGGGAAAAAAAAAGTGTCCGTGAAGGACATAGCGTAAGATTTTGGTTAAAACTTCGGTTTTTGGGAAAAAAAGCTTCAATTCCCTATGTTCGCCAAAAAAGAAAAATTCATGGTTTTGGACAACCTTTCCAGAAAAGAACAGTGAAAAACGGGGGAAAAAAGACTGCTACAAAAAACACCCGGGGAAACTATACAAATGATAGCAGAAAGCACTGTTTTGATATATCATGTTTAAAAAGTAAATTTTTTGAAGAGTGAAGTTCCACAGAAAAAAAAAGACCCCGAAAGTGAAGATTCCTTTTTTGGAAAAAAGAGGAAATAGAAAGAGTATATTGGAAAAGGGCCCCAAAAAGCGACAAAAAACCCCCCCCCAAAACGAGAAAACAGAAAGAGGGTGCACAAAACTAAAAGAGTTAACTTGTAATTTTTCAGAAAGGTCAAATGGGATGGAGGATTAATGACACCGTGACTTTTGGGAAAAATTTAATGATACAAGAAATTTTTCTCCAAATTTTAGAAAACCCGGGGAAGAAAAGTAGATATCCATTGAAATCAACTGTGATTGGGTTTGCAAGAGAAGCTGATCGTTTTGGGTGAGTATAGAGGTGCTGCTTCAATGCCACGCGCAGGTGGGTGCTGGACTGGTTTCCCCCGAAACAAAATTTTATTATAAACAGTCAAAGTAAGGGCGTGAAAAAGAAAATCTGCAGAGAAAATTTAGCATAAAGGGGAGGAGACAAACAGCACTGTTTTTTGATGGGAGAAAGACAAACATTAGCATTTAGGAGCGAAAGATGAAAGTGGCTTTTTGTCCATTCCCCAAAGAAAGAAAATTAAAAGAAACTTTTCCTTAATTAAAGACCAGGCTTTTAAATACTTTGACATGGAACTCCGAGTGGGAACAGCATTGCCTTTCAGAGAGCTTGATGAACTGGGGGCGAACACTGAGATGCTTGTTGCAATAGGGGTGTGGACCCCAGTTAACCCCAGGGAAAAAAGGCGGAACAAAAAAATTAAATTGAAGATTTCTCAACCATCCTTTTGCAGGGCTTTTGCTTACTCACGAAAATGAGCTTCCATTCGGCAATTTTTAAACTTTTGGATGGTGAAACCTCAGGACCTCGCTTTAAAAGGAAAAGTTTGCGAAGAAGATTGGTAAAAAGTTAGAGCCTCCCTGGGAATTTTTTGACCCAAAACCCCAGTAGTGAGCAAAAGGCATTAGCTGATACTATTCTGAGTAGTTTTTAAGTAAAGTAAAAATTATATAGGTATTAGGAATGCTGTTTATCTGGAAAATTTCCCGCACCCTTCTCTTTGTTGAACCAAGGGCCCCTTAGCAATTCAAATGGGTCCCGCGGTCAAGAAATTCGAGATGTATTGCTCCGTATCTTCCTTCCAAAATTTAAAAA
>JACEEZ010014847.1:62500-63709 GCA_016584305.1 Chionoecetes opilio
TAGCCGTTATTCAGTGAATCATGAGTAAATTTACGGAATACAGCATCATGCTAATTAAAAAGAAAATATTATTTTGGGTATAATTTTAGACTAGGACCGAAATTCCCTATACAATTGGTAGTTTGGTTTCTGTTTACCTTATTGGATTCTAGGAAACATTCTCTCTATGAGCTTCCGTCGCAAATCATTATTTTTGGAGAGGATGACATGTTGTTTATAGGAAGGAGAGAGACAATTTTTTACGTCCGCAACACTCTTCTTCCTCTTGGGTGACCTGCATCGGACTCTGTTCTTCCCTTGCCGCGGACACTTTTTTAATGCAGATTTGGCTTTAGTTAGGATGTTAAAGCGTGGGAATAGGTTAGGCTAGGTTAGATTAGTGAGTCTAAAGCTAGAGTTAGGTTAATTTAATTTTCATATCTCATATACACCCCTTCCTATTAAAAACGTCTTATATCTCCGAAAGTAGTGATTTGCGACGGAAACTCATAGAGAGAATGTTTCTTAGAATTCAATAAGGTGAACAGAAACCACACTCCCAATTGCGTAGGGAATTTCGGTCCTAGTGTAAAAAATTACCCCATTTTGATGTGTATCAGATGAATATGATACCTGTTTGGGGCAAATTATATTCTTGAACACGGGTGGTTAGGGCCCCATCTCCTGCTCACAGGACATTTCTGTACGAAATTGAATGCCTCATATATCATATATGCTCAAAACCCTACCTATAACTGTCGCCGATAGGAATTCTCGCCGACGTCGGCGAGTGTTCCAATTTTTCACGTCGGCGAGTGTTCCTATTTCTGGGATTAGTTCTAGTTCTTGATCGTGAGTTAGGTTATGTGATTAGGTTATGTTGGCCAGTTGACCAATGTCCAGATTAGGTTATTGAACGAGCGGGGGGGGGGGGGGTCTTTACCAGTGGAACTGTCGCCAAAAATTTCAACGTCGGCGAGAGTAACTATCGGCGACAGTTCCATAACCCTCAAAACTGCCACATACGTAAAATTTTTGTTTAACGACATCCGCTTGGTGAGGACGAACGATTATTGTGGTATGGCTAATTGGTTAGGTAGTAGCCAGTTGACCAAGTATAGGTTAGGTTACTGAATGAGCGGGGAGGGGGTTTAACATGGAACGATTACATAATCTGATAACCATTCGCGGCAGAAATCGCGGGGTTGGTTTTTTAAAATGGTAAATTTC
>JACEEZ010014848.1:0-22086 GCA_016584305.1 Chionoecetes opilio
TGAGCCTGAAAAAATCTCTCCAAACTAGTGTTGATGTGTGGAACAAGGGTGAACTCCTTTTTGAATATGGAGCGCTATGACGTCATGACATGACATCCCTGTCATGGCGGACCAGCTGATCGACGAATGGTCACTGACGGCAGTTGATCCCCGGCGCCCGGTGAGTGAACACAACACTGGTAGCAGAGCGTAGTTACTGCACTATGGCGTCGTCCAAGTGGCCCCCAAGTTTGTTGATGAGTGGACTGTGGGCGTACGAGAATTGGAGGAAAGACTTGAAATATGGTGTGAACTGACGGATTTGAAGAAAGAGAACAGGCGTTAGCCATCCATTTGTTTTTGGTGGGCCGGGCAAGACAAGCGTCGTCTGAGATGGACATGGTGGATCTGAAAAAGGAAAATGGTGTGGATATTTTACTGGAGAAACTTGATGGCTTGTTTTTGGTGGATAAAGGCCGCCGACAATTTGCGGCATTCCAGGGCAGGGATGCTCGAAAATCCCTCGTAAGGGACAACTTATGAGTGTATGGCTACAATAACCTTACGAGGTGGGCTGAGGGAGATGTTTCGTATCGAGCAGTCACTCCCGTACGGTGATCGGTGGCCTCTGGGGGGAATATTAGGGATATGTGTGGGAATTCTGCTGACCAATCACAGAGCAGCGCCTCGCATGACGCGGCCTTATTCTAGCCAATCATCATGCTGTCAGGGAGCCCGATAATGAATTAAAAGACTTCAAATGCCGCTGTTGTGCTAAAATCGGCCTCTTTCGGAAATCGTCCCGCGGACGCTTATTTAACCTAAATAACTCTTACAAAACTTAACACATACCTATCATAAACCTTACCTAACCTAAACATAACTTAAATATAACTTAAACCTTAACCTAAATACTATATTTTCCGGTGTTATGCTAAAATCGGCCAATTTTAGCACAACACCGCCAGAATGTTACGATAATACATAGCTGCCATATTAACCTTTCAGCGTAATATTCGCCCGCTGAATACTAGAGAGACGTACCCAGGGTATACCTTGATGCGCTGATCATAGGTTCGAGTCCTGCGTGCCCGAAATTAGCATCTATGGAGTATGGACCATGGCTGCCCCGGCGTATCGATACGTGGCGTATTCGTATCCGCGGTGGTCTCTGTTATAGTTGACGAGAACTGCGCGTTCGCTCATTAGTTCAGCCAAGACGCACTGAGGGACTACACTTCACTCTGACATACTGACACTTGTGTACAAGGATAGGTCTACTTTATAATATCCTTGCTGTGTTTTACGTGCGTGTGTACTTAGTACTCAGACTTTTGATACACCACCACCGACCGCTCATTATAGCTGCCAAACTTTGTATGATGACCATACGTTTTGATTCAGAAGTCGAACCGATATATTATTAATATATTAAGGTTTGCCCTATATGAATTTATTACCAGTAAGGTTTGTATGTTAATATGATATATATCGGAGTCAATGAAGCCATAAACACATCACATGTCAAACAGGCAACATGAAAATGGCTCTATAATCCGCACTAAACAAAGTATAGTAATCCACTGTAATTTATTGTTTGTTGATCTCATAGCCGCTTTCCAATTTCCACTCCCTTAGGTAGTTAGGTTGCCCAGAAACCCCCTTAGCCTCGTGTCAAACGCGTACAAGTGAGAAAATGGTTTTGAGCATCTCCCTTAAGGCGCTACGAGGTAAATCCCACTAGGGTAATAACTGACGGCCCGTAACTCTTTCGAGCACCTCCCCCCTGGAGTTATAGTAATTTTCGGAGGAGCAGTGATAGGCGATCAGTAAATTTGTGTCAGTGTTGAAGTTTAAACTAGGGTTGTGCGGTATCAAGAAAATACCGGTATTGCGATACCATTTGTGGGAGTAATACGTGTACGCCTCACACCGGTATCAATTACGATAACCGGTATAAACACGCCGATACCGTACAGTTATACCCGGGGTTTAAAAAAAAAAATCGTATTTGTTTTTTTTCGTGTTTTTTTTGACCTTGCCATTCTCAAGACAATTATTAACCTCTACAGCATCGCCCCCCCTTAAATAAAGTTTCCTATAGTCGTCCGGCCATTTCTTTTTACAATTATAAACCCTACCGTGCAAGCATAGGTAAGCCGGTCAAGGTAAGAGATGGGAGCATATGCTTTAGCTGGGCGTGCATGCGGTGGCTCATCTCATGGCATTAGCCCTTGAGCCTGTGGTGGGTGAGAACCGTTTACCCCCGCACACGGGCTAGTGTACTGCCCGGTTCCACACAGACCACATACAGCATAAAGGTAAGGTAAAGATGGGAGCAATACCTAGCTGCGCGTGCAATGCGTCTCATCTACGTTGCATTAGTCCCCTTAGAGCCTGTGGTGGTGAAGAACCCGTTACCCGGGACACAGGGCTAGTGTGACCCCGGTTACCACAGTTACCGTCCCCAGGGTACCCCAGGTACCCATTTATCAACCCCGAAAGGAAGGAAACACACTTATGGCTGTCCACCGCTTGCCCTGGCCCGGGAATCGAACCAGGGCCAAGCAGATTTGTAGCCAGGCACGCTAGCCACTGCAACCACGGAGGCGAGTACAGCCTAGACGCCCCCGTAAAATAAAGTTTCCTGGGGTTCGGCCCATTGACAAATTTAAGGGGGGACCGGTAACTATGGCCTAGGCCCCCGCACCCCAGAGGAAACAATATGTTTTCCATGAAAATCTGAATGCTGGACATTTTTTTATTTGCTCGAAGCTTCAACACTGTTACATTGCCTGTACCAGAATATGCCACAAATTATACCAATGTAATGTAATATTGGTTGAAAAGTTTCAATTAACAATATGAAATCTGAACCACAGTTGGTAAAATTTTAGAGTCCTTTCCCGCCCTATTAGTCGTTTTATTTTATCCAGACCTTCACAAAATCCCTTCGATACTCTAAAACGTATATAAAAAGTGGGGAAGATTAAAAATAAAAAAATAATTTACTACCATAACCTAACCTAACTTGGAAAATGTCAGTCCTTTCCCACCCTTATATCTCGTTAGGAGGTTATGTTAGGTTCTAAATTTTATTTTTGGGTCCAGGGCGGGTGGTATATAGGGGAAGGGGGCGTTGAGGGGCATCTCTCCCCACTTTATAATTCGTTTACGGTATCTGAAGAGATCTGTGAAGGTCTGGAGAAAAAGAACTAATTATGGCTGGAAAGGACTCCTAAAATTTACCGCCACATTTTCATTCAGGGCCACCGCACTCCACGTACCGTCCTATATAGGGCCTCGCACACCGTCAAATCCGCCCCTGGCGTCGGACCATCTCTTTTTTTTTTTAATTTCGTAACCCTTGCCGTACAGCATAGACCCCCCTACCATAAAGTTTTATTGGCGTAGGCCCATTTTTTTTATTTTTTTGTTTACAATTCTTAACCCCTACCGTACAGCATAGACCCCCTAAAATAAAATGTTATTTGGCGTAGGCCATTTTCTTTTTTGCATCAATAATCTTAATATACTATAGAGTAGCCGTTGTGTGTGTGTGTGTGTGTACTGTGTGTGCTCTAAGTATGATGTTAGTATCATTATCTTTATTATTATCATTATGATCATTATCAATATTACTGATTATTATTATTATTATAATTTTATTATCATATTGTTATCAATATTATTGTTCTACACTATTATTGTTAGGCTTATGTTTATACTGAGTTATTATTATTATTATTATAACTTATTATTCTCATTAATACCATTGCCATTATTTGTTATATTATTATTATTATTATTAGTATTTTGTTTTTTTTATTATTATAATATTCATCATTTATTTTTAATTATTATTATTGGTTATTATTTCACAAGGCGTAGAGCGTAGACGGGAGACACGTTAAACGCGAGTTCTTCAAATAGATTGGTAAGGTACATGGGTCAGTCCCTTAATCTCTGGGTTTGAACACACACACACACACTCATACCCATTCACAACACATCACACACACACATATTATATACACACACACGGTTACTCCGTGGTGTAGGGAGAAGCACGGCTCGGTCACAACCCGGTTCGATCCCCGGGCAGAGCGAAACAGATGGGTTTTGTTTCCTTAAAACCGAAGCTCCTGTCCACCCAGCAGTGAATGGGTACCGGGTGTAGCTGGGGGGGGTTTGTGACCTGCTCTCCTAGGTGATGGGCTGATGGCAGATTTTCAGTGATGGTACCATGTGGAGGTACTAAACTAAGAATGTATATTATGAAAGCTTATTATGTCCTACTTTCCATAACTGTTTGCTGGCACCTGTATCTTGTACTTTCTATGTGTACTTTGCTTTCAAAGATGACTACCCCCGTGGAAACTGCATCATTTTTGGCCTTTTTTTAAAAATCACTTACAGAACGCAATACAGTAAACCCTTTAACTCGCACTGTATCACTCGAATTTGATATCACTCGGCATTGGCAGACTAATGTTTTTTTTTTTTTTTTTTTTTTTTTTTTTTTTTTTTTTTTACACCCACACCCACACACACACACACAGACACACACACCCACACCACCCACACCCCACCCACACCCACACACCCACCGCACCCACACCCACACACACACACACCACACACACACACACACCTATGCCCATACACATGTAGGCAGTGAGCTCCAGGGGTGGAAATGATATGCCCTGAGGCTCACTCGAGGGCTGTTGCTGGTTTGGCCCTCGCCCGTGTTGGCGCAGGCAGGGATTGTTATAGTGACGCTGTGATTAAGGCTCATAGCCGCCCGTGTCCTCCCCATGGCACTCACAGTCGACGGTAGAGTTAATTGATCAGGGCATGTGGGTGTTCTTAGGCCACTCGACGGTGCAAAAAGATTTCATTGGATTTATGGGTCTCACTCGGGATCACTCGGTCTTCGAGACGCCACTCGGTGACGCTTAACCAACATCGCTCCCCCGCCTCTACTAAACTGCATCTCATGGTTTTCACTCGGCCTATCATCCCCTCACAACCTCTTCTGTGAACATGTAAACAGAACGTTTGGCAAAAAATAATGTATCTGCGGCATATTGATGTTTAACTGCATCTCTTCGCTTACACTCTGCATATCGTCAGTCGCATAAAGTCGTATTTTTGTTCCGTTTGATCTTTTCCTGCAAGCTCAGGCTCTTCAATTTCATTCTCTTCCTGCTGGAGCACCCTTGCGTGTGGAGCTGAACTCTTGGAAATACAGTACTGTATGATGTAATCCCAAAACCACGTAAAATAGGTGGCAAGTAAAGCAAAGGTCGGGAACCCAGCGTGTAGGCGGTCATCTGCTGAGCCGTGTTTATGTCGTCAAAGCACCGTCTTGGACACGAATTCCGTTTTTTGGTCCGAGAAAAATTGAAAAAGGATTGGTTTCTGCTTCAAAACACAACAAGCTGGTAGGCATCCCGAAATCTAATCAATGCAAACCTTGCAAACAATATCACAGAGTAGTATAACACAACATTTCCAGCAAGTGTTGGTTATTGGATTGGGTTTCGTAATCCAAGACGGTGCTTGGACGACAAAAACACGGCTCAGCCTACGCACCTGGTTCCCGATCTTCAGTTAATTTGCCCCTATTTTACGGTGTTTTTGGGATTACATCATACAGTACTGTATATCAAATGTCAGCTCCATCAGCAAGGGTGTCTCCAGCAGGAAGGGAATGAATTTGAAGAGCCTGATGCCTGCAGGAAAAGTTGAAAGTGCGGCTAAGGATGGATGCAGGTGCGTCCATGTGTGCTAATTTTTGCTGAGTTTGAATATCACATCCAGCACATTCTACCCGTTCATTGGAAGTGTAGTTTTTATGCTTTTTACAGTACTGTATTTCCTTTTTTTTTTTTTTCTTTATTATATACCCATATCAGAGGAGGACATTGAATAACTCGGGCACATGGAATAACTCGGCAAGGGCCATAGCCCCTATCGTGCCGGTTTAATAAGGGTTTTACTGTACTCCATATATAATATTACTTATTATACAGAAAGCAGAGATATATTTTTATCATTGTTGTCAGCCCACATGAATATCTAATATAAGGGTATGTTATGCAAGTTGAATATTTGTCCTATTGATACAATAGGTCAGTGATTCCTATGCTACTGGTGCATTATTTCTCTGCAGTATTTTATTGTGGGTAAATAGCCCACACCTTAGCAACCTTTATGTTTGTTATTGTTATTTGTTAGTATGTTGAAACCATCCATGACATGTGCTTTGTGGGATCACTTTGCCGCACCAGCGACCAGCAGGTTCTTTGTTCTTGGCTAGCTAGCTTCCTTGTCTGTGTATCTGCAGGATTAAGTGGGGGCTATTGGAGTGGACATTTCCTCTCACTGCAATCATAGTGAGACGTAGCAAGGTTCTATTTGTAGGGAGTGATCTTTTGCTTGTCTTTCTGCACAGCTGTAGAATGAGGTGGTGGAGGGCAATAGGAACCCTGTGGCTGAATGGATGTATTCCATTCACTACGATGAGATGTTCCCAGCACCACTTAGAGTTTCCTCTTGTTCTGTCATATTGTCATATGCCGAGTCTGTTGGAACACCAACATGTGTTTTTTGTTGGTAACAAAACACCAAGACCAGCTTGT
This sequence comes from Chionoecetes opilio, assembly GCA_016584305.1. Classification (NCBI taxonomy): domain Eukaryota; kingdom Metazoa; phylum Arthropoda; class Malacostraca; order Decapoda; family Majidae; genus Chionoecetes; species Chionoecetes opilio. The sequence goes on from JACEEZ010014848.1 coordinate 6,627, forward strand.
TTTCCAATTTTCCTGTAGACACAGTGGGCTGTATCTATTTCTTCCAGCTTTGAATATGATATGCCATGACACAAACGATTTAAGAGTTTTTATAAGCTCTACCTTTCCAGTGAGGGGTTGTTCACAGCCCATGCCAACAAAATCCTGCTTTTGACTTTTCATTTGACCCAATGTCACTCCATATATGATATCTTGACAAAGTGACTAGACACTTTTTTTACACGAGCTTCTGAGTAGTTTTCAATTTCAAGTCTCCTAGTTCCATGAGAAGAGTAGTCATGAACAACTTTAAGGGCTTGGTATGTTTACTATTGTTTCATTGAGCTCATGGAATTGGCGGCCAGGCTCTCTCTGTTCAGTTTTTATGAGTTTCGCAGATGTCTTGCGTATTTGACAATGAATGTTCCATGCTCTGCTCATCAATGAATACAGCTCAGTTTTTCCTTCCTGCATGTAATTCTCTGGCTAGTTGCTCAAAGGTCAATTGTCCGGCTGATCAGCGTCTGTTTTGTTGTTAACCATGAAATATTTTGAACATGTGTCCAATTCTGCTTCAGTTTGCGTCGTACGTGTTTCTTGGTATGCATCCTTGATGTTTGTCACTCCTTCATCATTCATATATGATACCACTTTTCTGTTAGTTCCGTCACTTGTGATATAGGGGGCTTCGCAATTACTCCTGTCTTATATGATCAAAAAGTTGCTGGTAAGCATATGATTCAGAGGCTGTATATGCTTCATCTTCCTCGTTGTCTTGTTCCCCGCCATTTTGTTGAGGTCTTTGTTGTGTATCAGATAGTCAAGATTTTATGGTAGTGTGCTTCACAGCCACTAATCTCACACGTGATGTCATGGCCAGGATATGTTGATCAATACTTCTCTGACCTTCAGACCGTTCTTGAGTCAAGTATCTGCAGGCAGCTTCTCGTATAGTCTTGGGTTTTCTGCTCGTAACTCAACTGATTGAGTCAATTTTTCACGCTAAGGCTCCTTTTGCTATTTTTGAGTCCTTGTCCACAAAAATATACATTTTGCAGGATATGTGCGTGACTTGCTACTTCCAGCCTCTCGCTGAGTTCGTTTATTCCGTGTTCAATTGCTCAGGCAGGTGATTTTTATTTTTTCTAGTTTGCTCAAAGATTTCCTGTGTGTGATCCATATTCGACATGATTTTTCATAATATATGTCTGGCATCTCCTCGATTGTGTATCATTTCAAGTATTGGACCATATCTTCTAACTTTTAGCTGCATTAAACAAGTGTCTTCCATGACTCCAAGGTCCTTTGGTCTGGTTAAGTTATTGAGTGGGTACCTTGTTTTGTTACACAGTATGCAGAGGGCCAGTCTCCATTTTTTTATTTTTTTCCGATGGTCCCCCAAGAGTGGATCGTAATCCTCATCAGAAACAGCCATATTTCTTAATCAGATCTCTGAATTAGAGAAACATAATATTATAAATGCCTGATTGAAAGTATTTACTTACCTCTCACAATACTTGTTCACAATGTTTCACGTTAAATGATTTACACATAATCAATTTTCGGCACTTTGTTTATGGTACAATTAACATATCAACTTAAAATCACTGTACAGGACAAAGCTAACCCCATTGGAATGTCCAGCAAGCATTTTTGTAATGGTTCACATTCTGGGCAAGAGATGCTCGAAAGAGTTTACGGGCCCGTAAGTACGACTCCCTAAAGGGACTTTTTACCTCGTAGCGCCTCTAATGAGATGCTCAAACAAACCATTTTTTCACTTGCTACGGGACCGCGAGGCTAGGTGGTCGGGAAGCACCCTTAACTCCCCTAAGGGATGAATTTGAATGCTAGGACGTCAATAAACAATTACATTACAAGTTGTATCCCTATACTTTAATGTTTTATTGTGTATTATAGGTCCATTTCATGCTTGCTGTTTGAAATGGGATGTTTTATTGCTTCATTGACTTCCATATATATCATATTTAACATACAATACCTATAGTCCTTGTAATAAATTCATATCAGGGCAAACCTATATATTAAAAAATATATATATCGGTCGCCTTTTCTTGCATCAAAACGTACAGTGTCATCATACAACTTTTGGCAGCTATAATGATGCGTGGTGGTGGTGGTATCAAATATCTGACGTTACTAGTACACAAAGCACGTTAATACACACAAGCAAGGATAAATTTAAAGTTATACTATCCTTGCCATCAAGTGTCACGTGTAGTCACAGTGATGTGTTAGAGCCCCCCCCCCCCCCCCCAGTGTCTTGTCTGACTAAGAGCGAACGCGCAGTTCTTGTCCACTATAACAAGTACCCGCAGGGCCACGATACGGCATACGTACGGCGCCTGGTCCAGCAGTGGTCTATAGATACTATTTTCGTGGCACTAGCCGAGACTCGAACCTAGCTCAGCGCATCAAGGTATACCCTGGGTAGTCTCTGTAGTAATCTTGGAGAATATTAACGGCTGGAAAGGCTAATTTGGCAGCTGTATTATCGTAACATTCTGGCGATGTGAGCTAAAATCGGCCCTATTTCCGGAAAAAAGGCCTCTCTTATCTACACACGAAAACATAGTGTTTAGGTTAAGTTATGTTTTAGGTCTGGTTTTTAAGGTTCGGTAAGGTTTAATGAGATAGGTTTGTGTTAAGAATTGTTGTATAGTTATTTTAGGTTAATAAGCGTCCGCGGGACGATTTCTCGAAAGAGGCCGATTTTAGCATAACAGCGGCCATTTGAAAGTCTCTTTAAATTTTATTTATCGGCCTCCCTGACACTGAGAGCATGATGATTGGCTAGATAAGGCCGCGTCCATGAAGGTCGCTGCTCTGTGGATTGGTTAGCAGAATTTTCCCACACATATCCCTAGAATATCCCTTATTCCCCACCCAGAGGCCACGATAACCGACGGGAGTGACGGCTGCGGTACGAGCATCTCCCTCACCACACCCTCGTAAGGTTCTTGTAGCCATCCACTCGTAAGTTGTCCCTTACTAGGGATTTTCGGGGAAGATCCCGCCCTGGATGATAGATTAAAGGGATTTTTAGTGCCTCTCGATGTACCAACCGACCAGTGTTAGGCCCATGGACTATCGGGGTGGTGTCTTTCCACCCACACAAAGCACTATTTATTAATGAATTAAAAATGTTGATATGGAGACGGGGCCACACAGCGTTGCTCTGGCCCTTAAAATACAACTAGATGAAATCAATCCACTCAGTTCAGTCACACACACACATATCTTTGAAATTAATTATATTAATAATAATAATAATACATAATAATTTGGATCATAAAATATGACAATAATGAAAATGATGATGCTATTATTAACCGTACTAAATTTTTATAGACTAAGACTCATAATAATATATAATAATAACAATATGAAATTTTATCTAGGCTAATTTGTAATAGTGACGCCCTGTGGGATAGGTTAATGGCTCCTTTTTCTGTGATGGTCTTACGGGGGACTGCTTCCCTCGAGGGGTAAGGGAGGGAGTAGGTTGTCAGAGCGGCATTTGTCAGCTGAGCTGTTATCGGCCAATGATAACTACGCGCCTCAGATTCTGATGCTCTGAGCCAATGAGGCGTTTACGCTAGCAAGAGCCGCGCCCATACTGTCTCGGCAGTCCCGGTCTGTTGCGAGAAAGTAAACACACTACCGAATCCAATAATACCGACCATATACCGTACCGTATACCGTGCAACACCAATACGAAACAAAAAATAACCGGTATTTCGGTATACCGAAACCGGTGCCCATCCCTAGAACTTTGAACACACATATTGAAGTTCAACAAGCAAGGTACGTCTCTTCCAGATCCAGTTATGGCTTTCATATTACTTGCTTCATGCCGATTGGGGGACAGTAGCAACAATTAGTGATGTCTGCAATCACAGAGGTGTCAAATGGCCAACATGAAAAATACGATGAACCGCATATTCGCTGGGGAAATCATTTTTTGGGGGGCGCAGTTTGAATCTGTACCAGCCGTGCCTGTTGTTGGTGTAAACAGTGAGCCAGTTGATGGGAGAAGAGATGACGGGTCATAGTGAAGTGTGGTGAGGAGGAAGAGGCATTATATGTCGAGAGTTCAGCGTGTAATTCCGTTATGGGGCCGGTCGCAGGGCAGACAATCATCAGGGCAAGAGGCTATCCAGTTTCATCCACAAGAGGCAGAAATCCCTAGGCCGGAGGGTAGGGTGACAGGTGCATGATCTGTGACTCAACGATTCCATTGGGTCATGTACTGTTCCAGATGCTTATGAAATAAATGGACAGTTGTGGGAGTTTTCTGCTGCAGCAAGTGGCAGTCTTGAGGGAGATCCTGCATACAGCCATTATTTTATCATTATTTTTAGGGTTATGCTGGAGACGGAGATAGTGATGTTACATTTAAAGTGGGCGTGTGAAGATTACCAGGGCTGTGCAGTCACTGTGTGAGGATCCCGAAGATACGGCAGTTAGGTTTCCACCTGGCATACTCGTAAAGCGAAATCTCGTATAACGAACACATAACTAATGGTAAAATATGGTTTTGGTTCCAGCCCCCCTCAATTAAAAAGAAAGAAAAAAAAACACATGTTTTCAAGCTACATAAACTTAGCAAACCAAAAAAACAACACCGTCTATACTTGCCCACCCTGTACTACCTATTCTGTAGAAAAAGCATTCTGAACGAAAAATGGCACACAAATTACATAACTGCACATTAAATAACATAAAACATGCATAACAGCAAAAAGACTTTGTAATGTAGGGAACGCCGCATGATACAGAAGAAGGTAGTGTAGCGGGTCCACGGTTGGGGCCGCACACTTGCTACTTACCCCTAAGGTCCAGGCCGCTCCATATGCTTAATTTTACCCTTTCAGGTCACTCTTGCTAGGGGTGACCTGGACTGGTCCCAAGGTTGGGGCAGCACAGCCTGCTAATTACCCCTAAATTTCAGGTCCGCGCATATGCTTAATTACCCTTCGAGGTCACGGCTTGCTACGGTGGACCTCGACTGGGGTCAACCACCCAGCACACATGGCTTAGGTGGGCCTGTGTCGCTTGTGCCGGGTACGTAATCGGCAACGGCGGCAGGGCGGGACTGGTTTCGCAATCGGATGAAGCCGATGGTCGGCCCCGCGTTGGAACTAATATCGGGCAATTATTGATAAATTCGTAACATGGCCCAACACAGTCTTCCTTGACTCGGCCCCAAGGATATATTATTAAGTGGATGTGACATGAAATGGCCGGGCCGAAAGGACTTAAATAGGGTTCAGCTCGGATTAAGGATATTGTTGATTATTAGGTGGCTGATCGTAGCCGCTGTTGGCCACCTCGCGCCGTTGTGACGGCGTTTGTCTCAGGGGGAAAAAAAGCCAATATTTCAAAATATTACAGTTGAAGTGGCCGGGCGGCCGGCGGCTCTACATTTACTGTTTTCTTACAGGCCTCTCGGCTTAGGATCGACTTCATCTACTCCAACAAAGAACTTATAAGGTACGTAGGACAGGGTGGTGACAACTTAGAGATGATAATGCTCCAATATAGATACAAGACTTATAAAAGCCCAGAACTTGCCTTACTCCGTAAAACTAGAGTCCTTTCGCCCTTATTATTTTTTTTTTTTCCTCCAGACCTTAACAGATCATTTCAGATACCTCTAACACGTAAATATAAAAGTAGGGAAATGCCCACCTGCAACCCCCCTGCCCCCCAGTGGCTCCACCAGGAACCAAATTTGGGGGGGCTTTAGCCCCGGGGTGGTGATGGCTATCCAGCTGGGGGGTGTCGGGGTGTAATTTTGAAAATTTAATCAGTTCCAGGGTAATTTTGATGCCCAAAAAAGAGAAACAGTGGAATTAAGCTTGAATTAACATGACACATAAATTATAGTTATACCAGGCATCATACCATAGTACTAATTTGATAATTTATATTTTTTATTTAATATCTCTATAATAGAATATACTTAGTAATTTTCAAGGTTTTGTTAGCAACATATTGCAACATTTAAATGAAACATCAGACCAATTTTTTCTTATAAAGTGTGAAAAATAAGGTTTTGCTCTGGCATGGAAAATTGGATAAATAACCCTGTTTATTGTTTTGTTGAGTATCCAGGCTCTAGCAGCATTTAGGGGGGACTAGAGTCCCTTGACTTGGGGGGGCTAAGTCCCCCTTAGCCCCCCCACGGTGACGCACTGCCTGCCCCCCCTTAAATACTTCCATCCTCTGGATCCCCCAAACTATTGTACTAACTAACTCACTATAACTTTACCAAACCTTTTACCGAATAACCTCCTAGCGAGACTAATTGCGGGGAAACTAGAATTTTACCAGGCTTAGGTTAGGTTCTATTGAGTAAGGTTAGTAATTAATTTTTTGAGTCTCTCTAGGGAGTTATTAGTAAGGTTAGGCTTGTTATAGTGAGGTTAGGCTAGGTTTTATATTGAGGTTAGGTTAGTTATCGTGAGTGTAGAATATTAATCTTTACCATAGTATATTTTTGAGGGGTTCAGGGGTCGTTTAGAGTGGGGGGAGGTGAAGGGGCAGCTTCCTCCACTTTCTAATTCCGTGTTAGAGGTATCCCAACAAGTGATCTGTGAAGGTCTGGAGAAGACCCCCCGCTAATAAGGGCGGAAAGGACTCTAGAATTGTACCGCTTCAGGGAGTTTAAGTACTAAGTCTTGTACGTGGAGAAGATGTTTCTTTGGTGATTGTGTTCTACTGTAATGCAGTTTAAAGATTACAAGGCACGAGTTATACCGTCCTCAAGTTTAGAACTGACAATTTGCAGCATTTTCTAATCCTAATAACCCCGTCGGAACTGAGATATTACACTGGGGGGTCCTGGAGGGTCGAAATCCTCCCCCTCCCCCTCCCAGCGTTCCCAGCGAGGTTACATGATAAGTATCCAATGCCCAGGTCTAGTTAGTTTAACTAGCGGGGGGAGGGGTCTTGAATGGGCGCAGCCCCCCAGTTTTATGTCAGGAGAATTTTGGTCAGCTAGAGGATATTGTACTAACGTTTTACTGGTGATTGTGATGGAACACTGGGTTTCTGAGTAGCCCTTTGCATACGCAGTACCTGACCCTACTGGGCTAATATTTAGACATATGTGTCATTCAGTCTTGATTCACATTCTTTGATTCAATCTATTTCACCTTTCTACTGTTTCTATAGATGGGTGTTTTCCCTCTCTCTCCACACATTTGCCTAAAAATCGTTTGCTTGTAAAGGGCTGTTTTGCAACCCCATATCCTGTTTATCATCATCATAAAAATATTTGTAAAATGGCAAACTAATAAATGTTAAAGTGTTTTAAAGTTTTGGGGGGGGGGAAATGAGAACGAGTGGAAAGTAGCAATTAAATGTTGTCAAACAAACATAAAATGTTTCTTAGGCTAGTTAGTTAAGGGCAAGGCTAAGTTAGGTTAGTTTAAATATCAAGGCTAAGTTAGGTTTAGTTTTAAGGGCAAGGCTAAGTAGGTTAGTTTTTTGAGGGTCGATTAAGTTAGTTTAATAGTTTGCATTAGGTTATTATTTGATACTTTTACAAATGGAGAGTGTTTTTTTCTGTCAAGAACGTCTAAAAATGTATTTTTAGAAATGGCCTGTCACTACTTTTAACTGTGATCTCATTTAAAGACGCAACAAACTGCCCTCGGTTCTACTGCAGTTTGATACATTACAAAGGCACTTAGTTATAACTGCCCTTCACTTGTAAATCTGACCATTAGCAGTATTCTTAGATATTTTTGGTGCTTTCAACATTATTGAGTATTGGTTAAAAAAAATTCTATTCCTATGTATTCTGGTGTGTTAAGAGATGGTCATTTTTAAAAAAATCGGAAATGCTCATTTTGTCAGTATCTCACCCATTAACTCTGCTTCAGGTTTGGCTACGCAACCATGTCCTGGTTATGTTATGGGTATTATTTTACACACTCTGTGCCTGACTCATTCTAGGTAAAGATGCAACGCGTATGGATTTTGGTAGAGTGTAAATTTTTTAGTTGTTATGCGACACCCGAAAGTGCAGAAATAGGTGTAGTAAAAAAAAGATAAATTGTCGTAAATGACCAAAGTTTAGGATACTAATAAGGATTACTAAATACTTTATCTCTCAACTTCACAGGATTTTGTACAATGCAACTAGTTTTTAAGTTCATAAAATAGTTTAGACAACTTTTTCATCCATTATGATTTCACCACCATTCTTTGTATTGTGGTCTATCTATTATATGGTCTATTGTATTGTGGGTCAGTGGCGTACCCATAACAAATTTGAAAGGGGGGGCCAATATAAATATATATATATATATATATATATATAATATATATATATATAATATATAATATTATATATATATATATATATAAAATAAAAAATATAAAAAATCTTAAATAAAAAATATAAAAAAAAAAAAAACAAAAAACTATATCTATATCTATCTAACATCTAAATATATCCATACAATACCCTATATCTAAACAATTATAATAAGGTACAATAAGAAAAAATTACTTTATATATCTAAAATCAGAAACTAATCAAAACAAATAATATGAAACACTATAAATCTACCAGTATCAAATACACTATTATCTAACAAATAACAGATAAAAAAAAAAAAAAAAAAAAATTCTCTATATTATAGAAAAAAAGAAAAAAATATAACAATAAAAAAATATAAGAATCATAAAAAAACTTTTTTTTTTTTTTTTTTAAATAACAGTAATTTTGTTTATCTTCTATTCTATCTATCTATCTATCTATCTATCTATCTATCTATCTATCTATCTATCTATCTTCTATCTATCTATAATAATATATATATCTATATATAGTATATATATATATATATATATATATATATATATATATATATTATATATATATATATTATAATTATATATAATATATATATATATATATATATATATTATATATCTTAGGGTGTCCTTGTATGTATGTAAAAGTTAATTTTGAGAAACTTTATGTTCCTAACCCGGATATATGTTTCTATGTTATGAAAATACTATGTGGTAATTTTCAGCCCTGAATCGGTTCACGAACAGATGTTGCACACGCCCCTCACAATTTCACCCTGCCCTGGCTCCAGGTCCCCCCGTCAGTTGAGGTATTAGCCGCTCGAAGGCGGGGTCACGTGCTTCTTGCCGGGCCTCCTCACCGTGGCCTGGTGTGGGCCAGGTCCGGGAAGCCTTCCGGTGGTCCGCCACCACTTGAATGAGGAACTGAGCTGCTTCTCTCCTTTGTGAGGTTCCGTTGACCTCTTGGATGAGCGCAACTCTCCTCTTTCCGTGCGTGGTCATTCACCACAGCGAGGTTCCGTGACCGATCTGAGAGGACGCTGGAAACCTCGTAGTCCATCTGCCACGAGTCCGGTGGCAGATCGAGGAAGGCCTCATCGCAGGTGTAGCTTCCGGACGAAGTGGAGAGTTACGTCCACTGACAAGTCTTCCAGGTGGAGAGCCGGACTCGACTTCTTTGGAGCTGACTCTTTTCGAGCCGTGTCCTCTCCGTCATGCCTCGTCGTCGTCGGGCCGTAACATGGCGTTTTTTGGGTGCTCGCAGGACCATGTCGGAGTGGATGAAGGGACAGCCCAACCAGTTTTCTGACAAGTACCACAGATGGCTTGACAGTTTTCGACAGCGCGACGAACGTCTCCGATCTCATGGTTCGATCTTGTCGTAGGTGCCGATGGCCTTGCTGATTCGAGTCAGGTCGAGGGGCTTGAAACCGAGAAAGAAGCCTCAATCCAGGCCTTTGCGTAGACTCGACGACAAGAGTGCTCACAACCGCTGGGGGAAAAAAGTCCACGCTCCTCCTTCTTCGTCAAGCGGAACTGGCCCCGGAACATCCAAATCTTGAAGGAGTAGAGACTTTTGACATCCATCTGGCCTGTGCATTGCTCCAGGAGCAAGGAATCGAATCCCCCGGGAGGGGCACCACCGCGGAAAATGAATGACGATTTGACCAATTCCCGGTAGTCATCGCGAAGGTCCTCACGCTCTTGAAGGACTTGAAGAGTCCATCGAAGAGCTCATCCTTGACGTCCTCTAGAACAGTCGCCACTGTAATCCTCCACCATGATTCCCGTGCCGAAGTCCTCTCGTCCCAAGATCTCTCCATGAGGTTTGGAAGCTTTGAAGAGCAGATGTCGGGAGGATGAGGAACACCCAAGAACACGGACGACACCGCATTTACCACCCGAGCTCCAGGATATGGTGACGACAGGCGAAATGCAGCAGTCTTTTCCCCATGTTCTGTTCGATGAGGACACAGGCCGCCGTTTCTCTGGCGCCGTGTTGGATGCCGGGTGTCGAAGGACATCCCGAACTACTCTGATCCCGACCTCCCATGTCTCCCAGTGCCGAACCACCCGCTGCCGGCCATGCTCTCTCCCGTGCCACTTGCCCAACTTGGCGACGCGAGCAGTTGGGTGCGCCTCAATCCCGGAAATGATGATCGGGAGACGGTCCACATGTTTCTTTCGTGGTCAGGTCCATCACGAGCTTGCCATCCCAGTGGACCACCAGCGGAGTGCCTGACCGAAACCCTCCTCTGATCTTTGAGGCCATGGCCGGCACGATGTTTTCAAGCGTTGGGCGTCGGATGGATGAGCGGTTGATGTTGAGCTCTTCGACATTTTGTTCTGCTGCCTAGGCAACGCGTGCGGCTTCATTCCGCACGTATGTCGCGGAACCGATTCTTCAGCTTGGTTCGTCCAGCGTGGCCGCCAGTGCTGGAGAGACGATGTCTTTCGTGCCCGTTTTCGCCCGAGCTTCGCAGGACTCGCGTCCTCCAACGCTCCGTATTCTTCATCTGAGCCAACAGCTGAATGTGTTGGAGCTGGAACGACGGCGAGGACTCGAGCTGCGCCACAGATGAGGAGCGGCAGCCTCTTCTTGTTTTGCGGGGCGGAGAAAGCAGCGGGCGCCTTTTTCCAAGCGAAAGAGATTGCCTCGTCTCCTGAGCAGCAAGGACGGAATCGACGCCCCGCCCATCCTTCCTCGACGTCCTGGCTCCCGTTGGCGAGGAGGAACTCGTTGTCCTCCTGGTTGGTCATCAATGGTCAGCGCATTTCCCGAGTTGCCCACGTCGAAGAGGTTGTCGAGAAGTACCTCAAATCCTTTTCTTTCGAGATTTAGCCTCCGATCGCCGATATCGCCCTTTCGTGAGGACGCTCGTCTCCCGATGGAGCTTTCAATCTTGTTGACAAGGTTGTTCTTTTCGGATCATTGGGATCCGCGCCGATATCCCAAACTGAGCCACCATGGGGGTCCCGGCCAGCGTGACATCGCGGAGAGTCATCTTTTGATCTGTAGAACGGTGTAGAACGACCCCGTGCGAACACTCTCTGTTGGAAAGGGAGTTTTGGAGCTCATTCCCTCCGTTTTGGGGAACCACAAGGAAAATCTTTGCTCTAGTCGCCATATCAAACTGAAAAAGAAAGGAGAATATGTTTCAGAACTTAATTGTGACAGTAGAATCGAATTCGGAAAGGAAAATATTGTGAAAATGAGGAGGAAATGATATGTTTCCAATAACACTCATGACCAGATCGAACGGTCACAGAGGAAAACTTCGGGTCAATGTGGGCAACCATCCTTCCACGAGCCGAATTCCATAAAAAAATTTCAGGGTGATTTCCATTGAATGGAACAAATCCCGGGTTAGAACAAACAATTCCCTTTTGTTTTTAAAAGGACCACCCTAATATATATATATATGATATATATATATATATATCTATATATATATCTATACTATATAGATCTAATATATATATATATCTATATCTATATATTTGGGGCTATCTATATATATATTGGCTATATTTTTTCTTTGCAATGGGGGTGGGCCATTGGCCGCCATGGCCTCCATCCTTCGGTACGCCAACTGATTTGTGTCTTATATGTTATTGTAAGGTGTATGCAGTGGATTGCAGGTTGACACTCTCTTTTGGTGAAGATTATTGCCGATAGAACATATAAGAAATCTGCAAAGAGTTATTAAACTTATGAACAGTGCATCGGATCATGAAATCTAAATCTTAGTTTTCTTTTTCAGAGCAACTTGTGATCAAAGCCTTTTAGGTGGAGAAGAAGGCACCACATGGGAGCATGGCACATGGGGTATCTTTGTAATGAAACAGAAGAGGACACCAGTGGCCTGCTGTACAGGACAGCCACCCTGCACTCTGACAGATGGTGGGAATTCTATTATTTATCCGATTTGCTATGGGTTGAGACTTAACACCTCTGGTTGTATAAGTTCTCAGTGGTTAGGTAAACCTGATAATTTTTCTGATGCTTTCGGTAATTTTTTTTCCTTAACCTAACCTAACCTAATTTACAGAGCTTGATAGACTTTCAGGCTAAATTTTCCTTCTTCTTTCTGTTTAACGTCAATTTCCCATAATTTTCTTATGAGGTTAGACGATCGATGATACTTATCCAATTTTATTCTCGGCGTTCACATTTAGATTTGCAGCATCTCAATATTCATGACTTGTCACATATAGTAAGTACATAGTTCATGAATAGTGCGTGAGCAGGATAAACAGCCCCCATAAGAGCCATAAGAGTCTTCCCTGTTATAACTATACTTTTTATGGGTAAAATTTATATATATATATAATATATTATTATATATATATATATTATATATTATATATTATATATATATATTATATATTATATATATATTATATATATATTATATAATTATATTATATAATTTATTGATTTATTTAAATTATTTTTTTATTCATTCATGTATTTATTTGTTTTTTTTATATCGTATTTGTCTTTCATTAAAAAATTTTCCCACATTTTCTGGACTTTTTTCCCTTTTGTAACAATACAGTGATTATATTTTATGAAAATTATATTTATATACACAATTATTGTTGTTTCATTTACAGTATTTATCTTGTAGCATCGGCCTGATGGTGTATTAGGGGCACACATTGTGAATTGCATTGTTTGACTGCCAGTGCCAGACTGCCTCAACCACAGGCAAAAGACTGATATACTGCAGCCGAGACTGATGATTATGGCTAATTTGAAGTATTAGTGATGTTTTTTTATTCTTTGTTGCACTATAGGCCTATTGGTCCTTAGCTCATACTGTAAAAGTTGAGAAACCATTCAATCCTGGCAACAGGTTATTCCATTCACAAAACCCGTGTTCATTTAAAGTGGGGCGGTGTAGCGCGCCGACTACTGCCCTGCCCGGATAGCTACCCTGCCACGACTACGCCCCACGCTGCAGATGACGTCTCACGAAAACATTGGCCACGCCTCCAGGACCAGAACATTATCATCAGATTCGCTTATTTAAAACCCAAATAAGTCTACAAAACTTTAAACCCAAAACCCATCTTAAACCTAACCAAACCTAAATCAAATCTAAACCAAGCCTTAACTTAACTTAAATTTAACCTAATCAAACTTAAGTAACCTAATATACCTTGCTATTATCATATAAAAATAAATGGTTAAATTTTGGGGTTTAAATTAACGTTTGCTTTAGGTTTCATTTAGGGTTTTGGTTAAATTTTGGATAGGTTTGGAGTTAAGTTTTGTAGACATTTAGGTAAAATAAGCGAATCTGACGATAATGTTCTGGTCCAGGAGGCGTGATCAATGTTTTCTTGTGTGATGTCCCTCTGTCGTGCGTGCGCAATCGTGGGAGGGTACTAGTTTGGCGTGCTACACCGCATTAGGGAAAGGTAAAGCGATTCAGCTGCTATATTGGCCCACTTGTGGCACTATTCAAATGCTAAGTCGGCCTGCTGTGGCACTATTCAAATGCTAAGTCGGCCTGCTTGTGGCACTATTTGGGGTGCTAAATCGGCCTGCTTGTGGCACGATTCAGTTTTCTGTGTAGGCCCGCTTATGGCACTATTTGGATGCTAATCGGCTTGCTTGTGGCACGATGCATTGCTGTGTTGGCCCGCTTATGGCACGATATAGATGCTATGTCGGCCCGTTTGTGGCTCAGTAGTGGCAATAGTTTTGGGTTACGGTTTGCCGACACAGATCTGACACAGAAACGTAACGTAACCCACAGGCCCGGGGTGCAAACATGTACGCACAAGTTGTCGGTCCGCAGCCAGGCCCATAACTTCATTACGGTTTGCCGATTCAATGCCAAAATGCCGTTTGTGATTTGCCGGCACTAATTTGATGCCGGCCCGTCATGACAATGTTTGCTGGGAAATCCCCCTTTGTCCAGCCTGGGAGTGGTAGGGCGCGCATTTTGAACTTGATAATTTTACTCACCCCAGTTTGAATGTCATATCATTGGATTTTCGATCTCTTATATTGAAAATAGACCCTAATTTACACATCTCGTATCATCGGATTCTCGTATAACGGGACCTCCCTGTACTGGACTCAGGGTGTTCTACTACGGTGTGTGGAATTGGCTGGCTTAATGGTTTTCTGAGTAGCCTTAGTGATTATGAACGGGATAAGATTGTGGAAGAGAAGTCAATCTTCACGTTTACCTTTGCTGATGGTGTCACTGTCCCTTCCATTAAACGGGTCACACTGCAAAATACATAGTTGTATTGGAAATATGAGTGCAAGAATTGTGACGGATGTGGTGCATTGTAATATTCCATTACTGTTGAGCAGGCGTTCGATGAAAAAGGCAGAGATGTTAGTAAACTTTGCTACAGACCAGGGCAGGGATGCTCGAAAATCCCTCGTAAGGGACAACTTACGAGTGTATGGCTACAATAACCTTACGAGGGTGGGCTGAGGGAGATGCTCGTACCGAGCCGTCACTCCCGTACGGTTATCGGTGGCCTCTGGGTGGGGAATATAGGGATATTCTAGGGATATGTGTGGGAAATTCTGGGTAACCAATCACAGAGCAGCGCCCTTCATGACGCGCCTTATCTAGCCAATCATCATGCTCTCAGCTGTCAGGGGGGCCGATAAATAAATTTAAAGAGACTTTTAAATGCCGCTGTTATGCCCAAAATCGGCCTCTTTCGAGAAATCGTCCCGCGGACGCTTATTTAACCTAAATACTCTACAACACTTAACACAAAACCCATCATAAACCTTACCTAACCTAAACCCGACCTAAACATAACTTAACCTAAACACTATGTTTTTCCGGTGTTGAGCTAAGATAGGCTTTTTTTCCGAAATAGGGCCGATTTTAGCTCACTATCGCCAGAATGTTACGATAATACAGCTGCCCCAAATTTGCCTTTCAGCGTAATATTCTCCCACTGATTACTACAGAGACTACCAGGGTATACCTTTTGCGTGATCATAGGTTGATCTCGCGTGCCCGAAAATAGTATCTATAGACCACTGTGGCCGCGCCGTAGTATGCCGTATCCGTGGCCCCGGGGGTACCTGTTATAGTGGCAAGAAAATGCGCGTTCGCCTTTTCCCCCCCCCCTT
>JACEEZ010014850.1:0-26843 GCA_016584305.1 Chionoecetes opilio
TTCGCCCAAACCCAAAAAGGAGGATGAATAGCTGGTATGGGTTGGCCCAAGACTGCTCTGGCCCAGATTCGAACAGGTCCCAGATTCGTTGCTAGGTGCGCTAGCCACTACACACGGAGACGACATTAAGTTATACAGGGATACCCAAAACCGTGGGGGGTACGTACCAAACTCCCCAAGGAATACTGCAAAACCACGAATATTGCAATGCTCCCCAAATAGAAGCGCCCCCCCCCCCAAAAAAAAAGTTTACCATCCCTGTGCCAGTGGCCGCAGCAGGGCTGTATGTAAACAAACAGTCAGAATGGATCTAGAGGGGGAATGGGGAGACGCATAGCCACCTCACTGGCCAAGTAGAGTAAATTGAGGCGTCCCGCATTAGAAGGGCCGCTCGCGCCAAAATAAAAAAGTGAGAAAAATGCGTTCAAAGTTTGGCGAACTTCCGACAACCATACTTTCTTATTATATATGCTATGACAATGAACTTGGTCTCCAAAATGACCGGTAGACAATCAAAATCATGATGGTCTCAAAAAATGTTCGAGATCGGGATATTCACTACCTACCTAATTTTTGCATATTTTTTGCAAATTGTGTTATGGTTTCGAATTCCCGAAGTTTGAGTGCGTTTTTTCTCTGAATACTGCACACAATAATGATAATTTGTGAATATTGGAACATAAAAACACAAATAACAATATTAACAATAACAAAGTGGAAAATGGTGAAGAAACTGCTGGCTTAAGGCCAGCTCATCAGTTACCCTCTAGTAGTAGTAGGGTAGTATTAAAAGTAGTAGTAGTAGTAGTAGTAGTAGTAGTAGTAGTAGTAGTAGTAGTAGTAGTAGTAACTATTAAAAAAAAACTTACTACTATTATTACTACCACTACTACTAAAAAAAAGTAGCAGTAGTAAGGTTTTTTTATTTTTTTTTTTAAACTACCTCCATCCCTATTGGAACTGTGGTGGGAAAAAAAAATAAAAAAAAAAATAATAATAATTAATACTGAACACTCACCAGTGGGTGAAGAGTAGAATGGTTATCCATTGTCCTTACGCAAGTCTATTGATTTATAGTTGATTGATATAAGTTTATAGTAGGCAATGCCGGTCGAGAGACGGGGACATGGCAGTGTTTGCTGAAGGTCCATGCACACCACCTTCAAGTTAGGGTTCTGCCCATTTCCAGCCATTTTTCATTTTGGAAAACAGGTCCGTGCACCTGTGCAATGGCAAGATGCTCCCCCGACTTGCCTCAACGTTTGCCTTTGCCTGGTCATTTTGGGGCACTGTTAATCATTGTCTCATATTTTGCACAGGTGTTGCAACGTCTGTTCTGGAGGCTTAAACTTTTATTTTATACTGGTCACTCACGTTATCAGAGGGGAGGGCTCTGATTGGCCGATGCCCTCCCTGCACTGGAGTGAGCCGCCCATCTTATCGGAATTTGCTCGGAAAATTTTCCGAATTATAACGGCTACTCATCCTGGTTTTGGCACCCTCTAACACAGATATTGCTCAGCACGTGTTATGCCTGCATTGAGGGGTCGACTAGACATCAGAATTATTTTCTCCTTGTATAGTTTTGACCTTTCGAATCCACTCCCGGGCGAAGTTTTAAAACCTCAATAGAGTGCTATACACAGTTATCTCGGTTTTGGCTGGGGTGGCGCGAGCGGCCTTTAATGCGGGACGCCTCAAATTTTAGTATAGGACTGAGTACCTAATTATGCGCATTAAGCTGGGTTTAATTTTCCTGGCCTTCAAACCCCCCTTTTTTTTTTTTTTTTTTTTTTTTATAAAAAATGAAAATTTTCCCTCCCAAGTTTCTCCACGGGGCCTTTCCGGCCCAGTATGGATATGCCACTGTTTGGGGTCCCCATGTCCCCCACGGGTTGTCAAAACTGGAACTCCCCTTTCCCACACTGCTAATTTTAAACACATTTGCTTTTTTTTTTTTTCTTACTTTCATGCTCACTGCTCTTCTAACTTGCTACTGCTGCTCCCCACTCCTGCACCCTTGCTGCCAACTTTCTACTCATTCATCCTGTTCTGTCCATCTTCCTAATGCAGAGTTAACAGTATCTTACCTTTCATCCTTCACTGGTAAACTCTGAACTCTCTTCCTGTTTCTATTTTGCCCTTTCCTATGCTTAAATCTTTCAAGGAGAGTAACAACACTCCCAAATAATTTGGCCTACCCCTGTTTTATTTTATTCTCTTACTGTCTTCTTTATAGGGACTGGCAACAAAGCGGCTTTGTTTTTACCCTTTTGTTTGTGCCCTTGGCCAGTTCCTGTGATGGAAAAAAAAAAAAAAAAAAAAAAAAAAAAAGGGTAAATAAATGACAAATGTCATCTCGGGGATTTACGCTATCGCGGGTGGCCCTCGGTTCCCTAACCCCGCGAACTTTAAAGGGTTTATTGGGTATATAAAATACGCATCATATAGACTGTGTTTAATAATCCTGGACACTAATGCACTCACCGCGCACGGGGGACTGACTGCCTCTTCCCTCCAGTGACTCCACGTGGTCAACTTGTCACGTGATCACCAGTGATGACATCATGAGACTCTGATGATATGGGGGCCCTCCCTTTGGGTTCCCGCCGCAGCGGGCGTGCATAAACATAGGAAAGTGCTAACACACTCGCTATATTACACATTCGCTATATTTTTTTTTTTTTTTTCTTTGGCTGTCTCCTTTAGTACATACAACAAATGTACAATTGTATGTTCCCCAAATACACATATTTACACTCCTACATGTTGCTGATGACAGTAAACACCTAATCCCGACTATTGCCTCCCGCAGCCACATAGTCGACGCCCCCTTCTTGGTAAGGCAGTCTGCCAGTTGCTTCGATGTCTCCACCCACTTACCTCCTTCAATTCCCCTTGATCCACATATCTCGAAGCACTGATATATCAATCCTCAGACGCTTGTTGTCCACCAATTTATAGGTGTATAGGCTTCCACTACGCTACGGTTGTCCAAAAAACATCTGATAGGGATCCTCCCACATCCGGAATCTCCTGCAGAATACTGGCCCATACACCGCAGTACTAGCACCATCCAGAGTGCCAGGGTCTCAGCAGCAAGAGTTAATTGACCACCCGTCGAACCTTCCTTGACTGCCAGTAAAATAGGGCCCCGTACATTATTAATGTCGCCGAAGATAAAAAGCCCCTTGGAATCCATGTCCCTGCCGGTTGGCGAAGGATGCGTCACCCGTAGCACTCAATTGTGGCACTCATCTAAAGGTCTAATCCTCGGATAAACAACCCAACATTATCCTTTTCACACCCAATCACCTGTTTAGTCTCAATATGTCAGACACGTAGCCTTTGGAATTGAAACACTCAGCTCGCACACATCGAACGCTATAATCCGGGCGAGTGTGAGTAGCCATCCAATTTAGTTGCCCGACCAACCCACGATATTCTGTTTTCTCTCGTTCTGACAATCACTCGTCTTCTCCAACGCCCGACGCTTGCTAAGGGAAACCCGGGATTCACGATGCTCCATACTGAACTGGTCGT
This sequence comes from Chionoecetes opilio, assembly GCA_016584305.1. Lineage (NCBI taxonomy): Eukaryota > Metazoa > Arthropoda > Malacostraca > Decapoda > Majidae > Chionoecetes > Chionoecetes opilio. The sequence continues at coordinate 3,544 of JACEEZ010014850.1, forward strand.
TGTGGATCCCGCCGTCCTCTGGGGTTAACTACGTTGAGCCCCACATACTTAAAGCACTCTGAATCGAAAGACCCGACTTGGAAGGTCCTACGCAACTGTTTTATGACGTGCTGCTCAAAGTTCATAGTACCAGCCCACAAGAAGTCATCCCCCATATACGCATATGATACCCTCTGTTCCACCATGTTGGCTCCACGAAAACAATGCAGGGTCCAGGGACAAAATCTTGGCACCGAGACATATCAGCTGTTCCTTCACCCTCATGTACCATTGTCGGGCCCGCGTCGCACAAACCATACACAGTCTTCCTCAGACGCCCAATAAACCTTGTCGAACTCAAGGAGGAGGTATCAGGTACACTTCACGCTCTATTTTGTTCCCTTGGAGGTACGCAGCTTGTATGTCCATTGTGTGGCACACCCAACCATTAGCTGAGGCAGTCCCATTGCCAATGGACACCCCTCCTTTGAACATGTGGGAGAGTTTTTCTGCAGCCCTTGGTGTCCCCTCAAACCCCCTGGCTCCCAACGTGCCTTCAAAATAGTCCTTCCCTTCCTTCAGCTTTTCTGTGACCACCCAACGTACAGATATAGCTTGTTGACCCACATTCTCCACCTCTTCATACACCTCCTTGGTCCTCCAATTCTCAATCTTTTTTTCCTTAGCACACACCACCTCATCTGTATTAAACAACACAAGCTTTCTTTTCGCCTCGTCCACTGTTTCCCATGACGTAAAATCTCTGTCCAGATCCTCCAATTAATGTTACCATCTTTGTTACTCTAATGTTGTAGCAGTTGGAGTATCGACCAGTCGCCTTCCCCGCCCGACTAACAATTTTACCAGATATCCACTCACCATTTCGCTTTCTCAGGCCCTTGATCCTTTGACCCGCTTTAACTCTCACTACAGGAATTCCCAAACCCAACACCCGAGGCACTCGCACCTGTGTCCGTCTGCCAAACGTCACCGTTGTGGCCATCCACAGCCACCTGCGCCCCCTCACCCACAACATAAACAATTTCACGAGGATGGTCGTCATCATCCGAGTCCATATCTGAATCCCCGAATCCAATTTCCACATCACCACACACACTAGGAGCTCGCAGAGCACTGGTATTGGACTGAGACACATCTTCCTCATTTGACACTGCACCCAGGATCAACACTGGTCGGTGCCGTGGCAATTCGACATGTGTGCACCCTAACACCATTCCACCGTGCTTCACTAAAAATTGTTTTCCCGTTTTTTCCCAATTATGGTACCAGGTCCGCCCCACTTATTACTGTCTAGACGCTTGTAGTAAACATCATCTCCGTATTTGTGGGTCTCCGGGTCGCTGTCTCTCACATTATGACGAAGTGGCTCTAGTCAGCCTTTCACTAGATTCCGCTACGGTAAATGCTCTCCGTGCCGCGTAGTGCTTCAGGTTATCCTTCACTATACCTGCAGGTGTGGCCTCGCCGTCTAGTGCCGGTAGATTATCATAAAAGGCTCCAGGAAACCCAGGGTTCTGGCCAAAAATCCAGCTGGTTGGGCGAGTAACCCGAAAATGTTGACAGTGCATTCCTGGCAGCCACAGCCCAAGCCAGAGCAACATCTAAATCACAGCCAGGACAATCTGCCAAAATCTTGCTTACCATTCCCCCCCCAACACAGCATTGAGCCTCTCACAAACACCATTAAATCCAAGGGCTTTCAGCTGCCGTCGTTATATCTTAACATTGAATGCCTCACCTAGAGACCTCATATCTGAATTATTAATTCACAGCCATTATCTGATAAGATTTTTCCTGGGGCACCAAATAGCACAACCCAACCGAGAAATATTTCCCCGAATAATAGTGCCTGCATTCTTGTCTGGAACAACCACAGATTACAATATCTTGTATACAGGTCCACTATCACCAAGAAATACTTCTTGCCCAAAGACTTAAGGTCCATGGCAATCACCTCGTTAAACCTGCTAGCCAACGGGACACTCACCACTTGGGGGGCTCGGGCTCGGTTTCTTAACCGTTTGCACACGTCACAGTCCTTTGTCACTGTATCAATCCTCCGTTCCAGGTTCGAGTCCCTTATGTCGGGATCTCTCACAAGCTTCTTCAATTTTTCTGCTGTAGGGTGTCCAAACTGCGATGAAGTTTCAAGGCCCTCTTCTCGATGTCCCCGTCCTTGTAGAGTGCCACGAGGGCCTCAGCTATACTAACTTCCCAGTTTAGTCATGCCGATAACGGCACCAATAGTGTCCTACGATGATGTACGTAGATTGACACGTCCCTTTTTCCGGGCCCACTTTGATTTGATTTTTCTCACAGTTGTTATCATTTCGGCTCTTTTCATAGACATCTACTCAGGCAAAAATGGTAAAATTTCAGTTCACCACATCAGAGGTTTCCCTTGGGACGCATATTCCCTATACAAAAAAAGGGGAAAAGTACTTTCTTGAAGGAAGTCACAGAAATACCATTGCCAATGTGAAGCTGGAATTAAACATTCCTCTTTTCCAAGTCCACGCTCATATTCAGTCAAACCCATTTACATACGCTTCGAGCCAACGTGAACCACACACAGTGTTTGTACAACCTGTATCAAGGACGGCACACCCCTTTGATTCACTCACTATTTTCAATAAATTGTCCTTGCTAAACTTTATCATTCACATAGCCCCCGAATAAGTTTTACTGGTTTCCTCAACGTACCCACCATGGCCTCCTTTTTATCGTAGCGTCAGGGCAAATCACGTGCCCAGTGATATATCGATTCACAAATAGCACATTTGGATATTGTACCATATGCCCCCATAGGATTTTTCTTCCTCCTATCCTGTCTTTGACGTCCACTATTACCACGCCCACGGGCTAGCCTTGCGGTCCCCCCCCAACCACGTCTACCTCGACTGGTTCCGCCCACATACAGGGCTTCCTCACTTTCACCAACATTGCCCTCATTTCCCACAAATAAGGTTCTGATTTTATCTGTATGTTGGGCGCTCGGTCCCTTCGCACCACTCAAAATATTCGGTTGAGCGTCGCTTCATATTATCGTATGTAACCACCTGTGTTGCTGACATGACTAAAATTTCTTCTCTCTTTCCCTCTTTAAAAAACATGAAGCCAATAACATGAAGGCCAACACCGAATCATCAAGCTTCAATCCCTGCTTTGTAACACCATGGTACGTATGTTCAAACTCTGACACAAAGTCCTTAATCTCTGCTCTCTCTTTTCTCCGTAGGCTATTAAAGCCTCAAATGCTGCAAATTTCCTTCTTCCTTCATCGACCAAAAACACATCATCCAGTCTCTTCAATAACACTTCCACGCCATCCTCTGCCTCCAACTTGGTCTTATCAATTTTTCCGACGATGCACTTCTGGCCCGCCCCGGGAAAATGACAGATGTATCGCCAGCGCACGCTTCTTCTTTTCAATTGTGGTCAGTCTACACCACACACCTACATCCTCCTTCCACATCTCGTATTCTTCATCACGCTCCAATTTCGGAGGCCACTTCAGTGAAAACGCCATTAGTGCAGTTGTGTAACTACCTCTGCTACCAATGTTAATAATCCTGGGCACTACTGCCCCTCACCGCGCGCTGGGGACTGACTGCCTCTTCCCTCCAGTGACTCCACGTGGTCAACTTGTCACGTGATCACCAGTGATGACTCATGATACATCTGATGATATGGTGGTCTCCCATTGGTTCCCCCGCCGCGGCGGGCGTGCATAAACATAGGAACGTGCTACACACCTCGCTATATTAACAGACTGGTTTATCAGTACATATATATGATATATTGTAATCTTCGTAAATGTTTGTTCTATAATATTATCAATAAAAAACAGTAAAACACGCTAAAGAATGCCATTACGAGACTGAAGAAATATGCATGCACATGAACATGAACATGAACATCCATTCACTTCAACTCTTCGCCATTTAAAACTTTGCAAGTCAACTTTTATCATGAAGGGTATCAATAGAAGCGCAATTTTATTAGCTTTCCATTGATGTATAGGAAAATACCTTTTATCCGGATATATCCGGATTTCCGGGTAGCCGGTTAATGGAAAAGTCCGGTTAATGGGTAAGTATACTTACAAAATGCATTTACTAAAAATAAACATAATATTGTATGATTGTTTTTGTATTGTATGACACACACCCACACATACCCCCAACACACACACACACACATACCACCCAACACACACACCCACACATACCACCACACACACACACACACATACCACCCAACACACACACCCCACATACCACCCACACACACACACACACATACCACCCAACACACACACCCACACATACCACCCAACACACACACACACACATACACCCACATACACACACATACACGGGTGGTATGTGTGGGTGGGTGTGTTGGGTGGTATGTGTGGGTGTGTGTGTGTGTTGGGTGGTATGTGGGATGACTCAAATACCACTCCGGTCGTCGGGTAGCACTGACCTTGCCCACGGACTGATAAACACTGAATTATCATAGCGCATGGCGCATTATGGCGGGAATAACAGGTGGCGATAGGTGGCGCTCACGTCTACGGCGGCAAAATTAAAAGTTAACATATTTTGTTACTTTTTTATTTTTAATACTATTTACTTACCTGCCACAAATTCCGGTTATTGGGTTTATTCCGGTTGTTGGGTATCCGGATAAAAGGTATTTTCCTGTATTTCGTTTTCTGATAAATGAATTACCCCCCATCATAAATTAGTGTTAACTGTAAATAAATCATCAATCGGTAATTTTCCCGATTGATGAGGTTATTTATTTAGTTAACGCTAATTTATACATGGTGCTAATTCATTTATCAGAAAACGAAATACAGTAAAAGCCTTATACTCGGCACTGTATAACTCGGAATTTGATATAACTCTGCATGGCAAAGACAAGTTTTTTTTTTTTTTTTTTTTTTTCCACCTATGCCTATAGCGCGTGTAGGCAGTGAGCTCCATGGGTGGGATGGTAGGCCCAGGAGGCTCACTCGAGGGCTGTGATGGTTGGCCCTTGCCCGTGGTGGCGCTGGCAAGATTCTTATAGTGACGTCTATGATTAGAGGCTCATGCCACCCCCTGTGTCCTCCCATGCACTCGCAGTCGAAAGTAAAGTTAATGGACAGGGCATAGTGTTGCAGTAACTAAGTGCTCAAGTGATGTAAAATTAAGTTGTACAGGTACAGCACTGTATAACAATACAGTATGGAGTTGTGATTATAAAGTGATTAAAGTGATACCGGTGTTAAAATGCGACTGAGTCCCCCTAACATCTCTACATGTTACAACAAGGCTCCCCTCTCCCTTGGATTACGAGTATATGCCTGCTGCTACCCGTTCATTGGTAAGTGTAGTTTTTATGCTTATACAGTACTGTATTTTTTTTTTTTTTTTTTTTTTTTTTTTTACCCATATCAGAGGAGACATTGCATAACTCGGCACATTGAATAACTCGGCAAGGGCCAGAGCCCCTATCGTGCCGAGTTATAAGGCTTTTACTGTATATAAGTAAATAAATAACATCATCAATCGGGAAAATTACCTGATTGATGATTTTATTTATTTATCTAACGCTAATTTATGCATGATTCTAATTCATTTATCAGATAACGAAATATATCAATGGAAAGCTAACAAAATTGCGCTTCTATTGATACCCTTCATGATAAAAGTTTGACTCGCAAAGTTTTAAACGGCGAAGAGTTAAGTGAATATTAAGTTCATGCATATTTCTTCATAGTCTCGTAATGGCATTTCTTTAGCATGTTTTACTGTTTTTTATTTGATAATATTATAGATGAAACATTTACGAAGATTACAGTATATCATATATACTGATAAACCAGTCTATATGATAGTCCATAGACCACTATATCTCTTTGTCGGGCGGGCCGCAGGCCGCTATGCAGCTTGTAATTTCAAACATTGTCGTGTGAACAGTCCAGGTATACAGTGGTCTATGGCCAGGCCTATGACCAAACCACCACTTTATTATTACAACTAACTAACGCTATGTAACCTCTGATGTTACTACTAACTGGCGTATGGTAGTCACACGGCTGTTGGGTTGTTCCTGACACCCCAAAACTTGAAACTTGTCACCTCCGCTCTATTAACCACCTGTTGTGATGAGCTCATGACTATGTATCACAAGGACCACCTCGAATCACATGACATCAATATTTCTCTTATCGTGGCACCATGAGGAATTTTATGTCAAACATTTACTTAATCTGAGTTCTTACCTTCAGAAACCCATTGTCTATCTCATCCTGACAAAATGCCCCAGCTAGAACTAACTAAGATACTTATTGGTGGATAGGAGGGTTGAATTGGGTTGAAGGCTTATCATACTGCATGCCCTTGGTATTCGGCTGGTCGCGCGTGGTCAGGGCCATAGGTGAAGGCAGAGCTGATGTTTTGGTTTGGGCGTCAGGCGGGTTTATCAAACCAACAGACGCGGCGGATATAATCACTGTACAGGAGGTCCCGTTATACGAGCATTCGATATACGAGAATCCGATGATACGAGATGTGTAAATTAGGGTCTATTTTCAATATACGAGATCGAAATCCAATGTTATGACATTCAAACTGGGTGAGTAAATTACCAAGTTATTTACTAAGTAAATTACAAGTTATTTACTAAAATTATAAACATTTACTGACTATATGATTTTACCTAAGGTTGTACGATAATTATCAATCTGAAAATAATGTGCAGACTGGCCAACGACTGCTCGAGACTGGTATTAGCAGAGGTAGAAAGTCTCCAGGCTCGCTTATTATTGTTTGGTATGCTATGAAATATCATTTCTCTAGGTGAATGTAGACATATGATTGCATTTGGATGGATATCATTCATATACACACAAACCTCGATTTCCCGGACCTCCATTTCCTGGATATCGGATTTGCCGGACAAAATCCGAGGTCCGGGGATATGTCAGAGTCTCGGACAATTTTTTTTTTTTTTTTTTTTTTCTAATTTTTTTTTTTTTTTTTTTTTTTTTTTTTAATGTTGAAATGCCTGGTCCTGTTCGTAAATTGACTAAGTTGTCCAGCGGTCCAAGCGTCTCATGTCACCCCTGGTCAGCGTCCTCACCTCCCGCCAGGTGGCAGCATGCTCAGCAGTCGTATTGTTTACATTTGGGCACATGACATTCACGGTTCACCTGCACTGCCTCCGTCAGTCACCTGACTCCCACTGCCCCTGGTGCAAGAACATCTCTGTGACTATTGAACACTTTCTGCTGCCTCCCGCCAGGTGGCAGCATGCTCAGCGGTCGTATTGTTTACATTTGGGTACACGACACTCACGGTTCACCTGCACAGCCTCCATTAGTCCCCTGACCCCCACTGCCCCTGGGCAGGAACGTCTCTTGAGACTATTGAACACTTTCCTGCTGCCTCCCGCCAGTGGCAGCATGCTCAGCGGACGTAAAAGTCCGCGGCGGGGTAGTTGATATTGGCGGTTGCCGGACAGTAAATACTAGAGTAGGATAAACGTCCAGGGTGGGTAATGGCATCGGACTTTTTTTTTTTTTTTTTTTTTTCTGTTGCGATTCCCGGACTTTTGCGGTTCCCGGACCAGTGCTCCCCCCTATTAGTCCAGGAAAATGAGGTTTGTGTGTATATGAGAAAAGAGATGAAATACAAGCAAGGGACTCATCCACGTTTGGCAGCAGCAGCAGCAGCATGAGCCAGCCCATGAAGCCCGTGAGGTGGATATCAGCACCACTAGACCAAGGGAGATAAATGTCTTTGGTAATATTTAGTAGGGGAGCGAGAACCCCTTGAGGAATCCTATGATCCCTGGTGATATCCTATGGTGCTATCACAGGCGTGGGAGCTGACTGTCTTCTTCGGGAAGGCACAGGTGAGGCGGATGACGGCGGGTTTTTCTCAAAATTTTTTGAGTGGCGTCTGGCCGCTGGAGCCGCCACCTCCTCCGCCACTGTAGGTTTGGACAGGCTTAAACGTCTTATTACTCGTTATTATACAACTTAGTGATTATGGTGAGATGTTATATACACGTGTCATTATCTAAATCAATGTAGCACCGTGTGTCACCTTAAATAAGGGTGATTTAAAGATGTTATGATGAGGTGACTGCTGGGGCAGTGAGTGATGGAGAAATTCTTGCACGGCCCCACCGCCCCATAACACAAATATTCACTATTTCAACCCACATACACACCTTCTACACCAAAACACTAGCAACACAGGCTTTTTAATATATCTTACTATCTGATACATTAAAACGCAAGCATTCCAAATAAAACGAGAATTACAGTAAAAGCCTTATAACTCGGCACTGTATAACTCGGAATTTGATATAACTCGGCATGGCAAAGACAAAGGGTTTTTTTTTTACACCTATGCCTATAGCAGTGTAGGCAGTGAGCTCCATGGGTGGAATGGTAGGCCCTGGAGGCTCACTCGAGGGCTGTAATGGTTGGCCCTCGCCCGTGGGTGGCGCAGGCAGGATTCTTATAGTGACGCCTGTGATTAGAGGCTCATGCCGCCCCCCCTGTGTCCTTCCATGCACTCGCAGTCGAAGGTAGAGTTAATGGACAGGGCATAGTGTTGCAGTAATTAAGTGCTCAAGTGATGTAAATTAGGTTGTACAGGTACAGTACACTCGATACAATATAGTACAGAGTTGTGATTATAAGTGATTAAAGTGATACCAGTGTTAAAATGCGACTGAGTCCCCCTAATATCTTCTACATGTTACAACAAGGCTCCCCTCTCCTTGGATTACATGCCTGCTGCTACCCTTTCATTGGTAAGTGTAGTTTTTATGCTTTTACAGTACTGTATTTTTTTTTTTTTTTTTTTTTTTTTTTTTTTTTTTATAACCCATATCAGAGGAGGACATTGCATAACTCGGCAAGGGCCAGAGCCCCTGTCGTGCCGAGTTTTAAGGCTTTTACTGTAGTTTGGGATGACGGGGACAGAGGGCGGAGAGGCAGTCTGGCATGCCATTCTTGCCCGGAAATATGTCTCGCTGACTTGTGATTGGTCGAGAAGTTTTAAAAACAGTTTGTCATTGGCTGGTGACTGATGATGAGCTTGATGACATCATTTATGTTTTTATGTTTAATTAATGTGCAGTTATTTTTATTTTGTTTGCTTTTTTTCTCTTTCAAATGGTTTTTTCTACAGAATAGGTAGTACAGTGTAGGTAATATAGACGCTGTGTGTTTGTTGTGTTTGCTATAGTTTATTTTAGCTTGAAAAACATGTCTTTTTTTTTTTCTTTTTTTTTTATTAATTGATGGGGTCCTGGAACCAAACCTATATTTTACCATTAGTTATGTGTTTCGTTATACGAGATTTCGCTTTACGAGTATGCCAGGTGGAACCTAACTGCTCGTATCTTCGGGACCTCCCTGTATTGATTTTAAACGCGTCCTATTGTATAACACTTATTTGTACAAAAGTTTCTATACATATCTTCTCAATTTAATCAGAGAAGATAAGCAAGAGATGTTACTCCAGGGAGGGTCTGAAAGTGTACTGACTCTTCGTGGGCGGCAGCAGCGGGCCGCCTCCATACCTAGAGCTACATGTCCACATATGGGTGGCAAATATTATAACGACGGCTTAATGACCTGTCGTTCTGTCGCCTGTCGTTCTAATAAAGGTGATAATATAAGATGCTAATGGTTAATACCACTGGGAATGTTCATTCATCATATCCCAATACTTATCATTTACTTAAATTACCTTAATTAATACCCATTACCATTATAATTATATATATACACATTCCTACGCTCCCCCTATGGGGTGTGAACAATACCTCCCTCACAAGGGGGGGGGGTGAACAAAACCATCACTCTACCAATTAGAGGGTGGTTGGTGGATAATTTCCACACCTTATATAACTAAAGACACATCCTATCTGCATCTTTAAAAACAGTATAAAATGACAAAAATGCTCTAAAAACGGTAACAAATAGTTAAGTACAGTGTAATGTTTCATTTTCCTAAGACAACATTATTATGTGATTTGTTTTCTTCCCTTTGGCAGGATGGAACAGGCAATGTGGTGGGTGAGAAGTGTTAGTGATGATGATGGTAGCTCGGCAAGGGAGTGGGACCCCATCATCCTGCAAATCAAGACTTACATATATATGATTTGTGTGAGGTGCACAAAGCTGAAGGCAGATTCCAAATCACCAAATTACACACGACTATCCAAGCGTGTCTTGATGTCCTGGGAAGACATCAAGCTGATGTTACCTGGCGAGATTTGTCGCCTTCTAACCAGCTTGCAGTGGATGGCTTCCATGAATATTTCAAGAACCATTTTATATGATAATCTTCACTGAGGTAAACCCTCATAATCCATTAATGAATATATTCATCTATGTATGTGTGAATTTTTGTTTTTCTAATTGCATTAAACAGAATTGAAGTGACTTTTTATCGTGTATCTGTCTAGACTAGTCTACACTGATACCTGTTCCTTGAAACTCCCTCAAGAAAATGGCCACAGTCTCCATTTGCAGCTGTCTACGCACTTTATTCACACATTTTCCGATCCTCTTACTCCTACATACTCTCACTTACATACTCTAGCACAGTGGTTTCTTAACCCGTGGGCTGCTGCATGCCTTCCGGAAAGCTCTGCTGAGCGACTGCGGCATGCCTTCCGGAAGCGCAAATTTTTAAAAAACATACAGTACCCTCCCGAGTTTACGCTATGCGAGTTTTCGCGCGCAGAGTCCTAATTCTTACCATCTTGACTTTCGCGCATTATATCGCCGAGTTTCGCGCTGCTTCGTACACGTTTTTTTTTTTTTTTTGTGTGTGTTGTGTGTGTGTGTGTGTGTGTGTGTGTGTGTGTATTTACCTAGTTGTATTTACCTAGTTGTAACATGCAGGAAAAGAGCTATGCTCGTACTGTCCCGTCTCCAAATCTACTATTATCCAGTTTGCCTTTGAAGTCCTGAATATTCTTGCATTAATCACTTTTGCATCAAGGTTGTTCCAGGCTTCTATGCTTCTATACCGAAGCTGTATTTTTTTTTATATCCCTCTTGCATGTTGTCCTTTTCAATTTCTTCTCATAACCTCTTGTACTTCTGTCGTCCCACACAAACAGATAATTTTTTATCAATTTTTTTCCAGAACCCATTGATGCTCTATACACTGCTATAAAATCTCCCCTTTCTCTTCTTTTCTCAAGTGTTGGGAGTTTTAGTCTTGAAAGTCTTTTTTCATATGTTAAATCTCTCAGGCTTGGAGCCATTTTTGTGGCTGCTCTTTGTATTCTCTCAATCTTCCTTATATCCTTCTTTTTATGTGGTGACCAAATCACTGCCGCATATTCCCAACCTTGGTCGAATCAAGATGTTATCCATTCTTGATCATCTCTTCATCCAGATATTTGAATGCCATTCTTAATATTCCTCAGCACTGATATATATCTCCTTGTGATATTGTTTATATGCTTCTCGGTGACAAATTATCCGTAATCCATACTCCCAGATCTTTTTTCGACCTTTGTTTTGATTACTATTCATTTCCCATCGAATACTTTCCTCTCTGTCTCTTTTTGCTACTGCCCACTTCCATCACTTTACATTTTTTGGCATTAAACTCCATTTCCCATGTTGACTCCATCTGAAAATCATATCTAGATCCTTTTGTAAATCCTCACATCCTCTTTACTTTCTACTTTTCTTAGTAATTTAGGCATCCCCAGCGAATAAACTCATATAACTGTTCACTCCCTCTGTCAAATCTTTACATAGACCAAGAACATCACTGGGCCAATACTGATCCTTGAGGAACTCTACTTATCACACGCACCATTCTGACTTCTGATTTTTTTATTACTGTTCTCATCTCTGTTGCTAAAAAAGTTTTCCCATCCACTTCAGCAAACCACCCTTCAAGCCTCCTACATGTTCTAGCTTCCAGAGCAGTCTCTTGTGAGGTACCTTGTCAAATGCCTTCTTTAGGTCCAAGTAAATGCATCAACCCACCCCTCTCTTTCCTGTGTCCTCTCGAGAAAAAGTTTAAATAAATTGGGTTGTGCATGACATTCCTCCTCTAAACCCCAAACTGGCCACCTGCAAGTGTGTTCGTCTCTTCCAAATATTTCAACCATCTGTCCTTCACAATTTTTTCTCACATTTTTGCCACTACACTTGTTAATGATATGGCCTGTAGTTTAGGGGTTTCTTCTTGGTCTCCTCCGTGTCCCGGGGTGTGTGTGTATTTACCTAGTTGTAACATACAGGAAAAGAGCTATGCTCGTACTGTCCCGTCCCCAAAATTTCTACTATTATCCAGTTTGCCTTTGAAGTCCTGAATATTTCCCTTGCATTAATCACTTTTGCATCAAGGTTGTTCCAGGCTTCTATGCTTCTAAAACGGGAAGCTGTATTTTTTTATATCCCTCTTGCATGTTGTCCTTTTCAATTTCTTCTCATGAACCTCTTGTACTTCTGTCGTCCCACACAAACAGATCATTTCTATCAATTTTTTCCCAGACCCTTTGATGCTCTATACACTGCTATAAAATCTCCCCTTTCTCTTCTTTTCTCAAGATTTGGGAGTTTTAGTCTTGAAAGTCTTTCCTCATATGGTAAATCTCTCAGGCTTTGAGCATTTTTGTGGCTGCTCTTTGTATTCTCTAAATCTTCCTTATACCCTTCTTTTTATGTGGTGACCAATCACTGCCGCATATTCCAACCTTGGTCGAATCAGAGATGTTTATCAATTTCTTAATCATCTCTTCATCCAGATATTTGAATGCCATTCTTATATTCCTCAGCAACTGATATGTATTCCTGTGATCTTGTTTATATGCTTCTCTGGTGACAAATTGTCCTTAATCCCACTCCCAGATCTTTTTCGACTTTGTTTGATTATTTATCCATTAATTTCCCATCAAATACTTTCCTCTCTGTCTCTTTTTGCTACTGCCCATTTCCATCACTTTACACTTTTTGACATTAAACTCCATTTCCCATAGTTGGACTCCATCTGAAAATCTTATCTAGATCCTTTTGTAAATCCTCACAGTCCTCTTTACTTTCTACTTTTCTTAGTAATTTTAGCATCATCAGCGAATAAACTCATATAACTGTTTACTCCTTCTGTCATATCATTTACATAGACCAAGAACATCACTGGCCCAAATACTGATCCTTGAGGAACTCCACTTATCACACTGCACCATTCTGACTTCTGATCTTTTATTACTGTTCTCATCTCCCTGTTGCTCAAAAGTCTTCCATCCACTTCAGCAAACCACCCTTCAATCCTCCTACATTTCTAGCTTCCAGAGCAGTCTCTTGTGAGGTACCTTGTCAAATCCCTTCTTTAGGTCCAAGTAAATGCATCGACCCACCCCTCTCTTTCCTGTGTCACATCGATCACTCTCGAGTAAAAGCTCAAAAATTGTTGTACATGAGATTCCTCCTCTAAATCCAAACTGGCCACCTGCAAGTGTGTTTGTCTCTTCCAATATTTCAACCATCTGTCCACAATTTTTTCACACATTTTTGCCACTACACTTTTTAATGATACTGGCCTGTAATTTAGTGGTTATTCTTTGTCTCCTCCTTTTAAATTTGGCACAATATTTGCTCTTTTCCAATCAAGCGGGACTCTGCTCTCCTTGAGTGAACTCGAAAATTACAATATGTAACTTTCCTGCTACAGGTTGAATTTTCCAAACTCGGCAACCTCGGGACCAGCGCCGAGCCGAGTAATGGAACTTTCCGACTTTTAGAACGTAGATATTTTAAAGGGGGAAAAAAAAGCATCCAACTTCTTCAAAAGGTAAAATTTTCTCAGAAATAGTTAACACATTGTTCTTTTTCCCTTTTTTTTTCACTTCCACCAGTAGGTGTTCCTGGACGTTTGGGAGCCATAATACCAATAACAGACTTAGAAGTACACAAATAACAGTGTACACAACTCTACAGTCACAACACCACTGAAAAATAACAACAAACAAATCGGCGGGAGAAACCCAAACGGCCTAGTGTGGCACCTAGCGGCCGACCCGGCAACTACGCGCCGGGTTTTGGGTGTTCTGCCCGGTTTTGAAAATCCGACCATAGCCGAGTTTTGGGTGTTGCCGAGTCTTGGGATGCCGAGTTTGGGAACTTCAACCTGTAGTTGGTTACTGCACTCTTTCATTATCCAATTCGACACTCCATCTGGACCCGGGGCTTTTCTCACATCTTGACTTTCCATTAGCCTTTTTACTTCTATTAGTCTACTTTTATGTCTTCCATTATATTTTCTTTTGCTATTATATTTTTCGTTTAAATTCACTTTCTCTGTAAATACAGTCCCGTAAGCACTTATTCATCACCTCGGTCTGTTGTAATGCATCTTCATACACTATGGGCCCTTTTACCTTCAGCTTATCTATTCCTTCCTTGTTTTTCATTTTTCCATTAATATATCTAAAGAAAAGTTTCGGTTCATTCTTACATTTTTCTATTATATTCCTCTCATAGTTAATTTCTTCTTCTCTTCAGATTCTTACATATTCATTTCTAGTTGTTTTGTACTTCTCCCAAAGGTTGCTGCCACCTTTTTTCCTCCAACTATTCCATGTTTTTTCTCTTTCTAGTCTTGCTAATTCACATTTTCTGTAAACCATTCATTTTTTTCTTTTTTTCTCTGATAACTATCCTTGGAACATAACTATTTATTTCCCTTTGGTGTAAATTTGGATGAACTCATCCCATTTTTTCTGGGTACTCGTTGCTGCATGGAAATTACTCCAGCTGTCTCCTCCGAAGAATGTTCTTAATCCGTCAAAGTCTGCTTTTCCATAATTGTATCTTCCTTTCTTATGTTCTTCTTTTTTCTCCCCTCTTTTTTGCTATCATTTATTTCAAATTCAATAAGTACATGGCGCTCTTTCCAAGTGGCACTGATAATTTACTTTACTAATTACTTCCAGTTCTTTCGTCAATAGTGGTCTAGTCTTGATGGTTCTTCGCTACCTTTGAATCTTGTGTTCTCTTTAATCCACTGAGTCATGATGTTATTCATTACCAAATCCAACAATATACCACCCCTAAGTTTTATCCTCCTTCAGTATACCATTCTTCCCACAAACTTCTTTGCAGTTAAAATCTCCCATCAAAATTATGTTCTCACTATTTTCCATCGTATTCTTTAAACATTTGCTTGTGTCTCTTATCAGTCTCCGTACTCCTCTCTCCCCCGGAATTTGTCTTAGGTGGAAAGTATACGATTACTAAGTCTCTTATTCTTCCTTTTTTCTTCACCAACTCTACCTTCAACACCTCTGCCATTCCTTCTCCTTTTTCCACATTCCCTACTACCACATCCTTCCTTGTTAACACCATTACACCACCTCCCTTTTTCTGGTTTCTGTTTCTCCTCCATACATTATATTGGGCCCTCCCCAACTGGCACATCCTCAGAATCAATCAGCTTCGTTCTACTAAACCCAATATGTCTGGTTTTCTTTGGGTCTCAGGTAATCGTTACTTTTTGTTAATGTTGACACTAGCCCATTTATATTTGTATACGATACCTGTCATCCTACTTTATTTTCCTTTGAACTGTCTTCTCTTACTCTTTCTCTTTTAGATACCCCTTCTTCAGTTTTTGGTCTAAAACTCTCCAATAGAATTTCTGTTTTTCCTCTTTCCGTCCCCAATTTGTTTTTTTTTTTGGCTTCTTTAAACAGTACATTCAATCTAGCTCTTTCTTCCTCATTCATATCTTTTCTTATCCATATTTTTCTTATATTCTTCTGTCTTTGCCAGTTTCCATGCCTTAGACAATATATCTAGTGCGTATTTTGTGACCTAAACTTAACTTTTAAGGGGCGGGGCCCCCCCCTCTTCATATTTTCCTAACCTATGTATCTCTTCTATTTCTTTTTCTATCTCCGTATTTTCTTCTGCTACTTTAAATATTTCTTTTGACACTTTCTTTTCTTCCTCTTCTCTCAAGTTTTTCTGGGCAGCACTTTTTCCTTCAAACCAAAAATGATGACACATTTCTTTTTGTCCACCGTATCTCTTACTAGATTCTCCTTTTGTTTGATTACTTATACTACATTTTTGGTCAGATTTTTCTTTTCATTTTCTTGATCTTCAATTATTTTTGGGGTAAGTTTTCTTGGTCTTTTTCTTTTTTTATCTTCCATGTTTTTTTTTTCTCTTTCATTTCCTCTTGTGTCATTTTCCATTTCTTGTGTACAGAATACATTTCAGCATGCATTTTTAAATACTTTTCATCGTCTTTTTACCGTTAACCTCATCCACTCTATTTTTCAAAATTGTATTATCTTTCTCCAGGACGAATACTCTTTTTTCCATCTTATCTAATTTGTCCATTAGATCGTGTACCATATTTTCCAGCATTATGACTCTTCTTTGGTTAATTTTCAACCCTAATATGTATATTGGTTTCAAAACCATCAAATGGTGTTTTGGCGGGACTTTCCATTGTTTACATGTTTCACTTTATTTTTTTTTCACTTTTTTTAGGCTAACCCTATGGAGACGGGACAATTTAACTTCATAGCTCTTACCTGCAGATACTCAAGGTCTTTTGTGGTCATCTGCGTCCTTTTTTGGCCACAGCAGCCAGTCACAATGGCCAGTTGTGTTGGGAGCCCTCTGAGCGCGTCTGTACCACAGCCGATCAGCTGATCGCGGTGTGTGTGTCAGGGTTGCCAAATGTGTCGGACGTAAAAGAGCTGGATTGAGGTATGAAATGCGCTAGAAATGCACTAGAAAATTTTTCGTCTCCTCACCTCAGTGACCTCACGCCCCGCCCAAAGTAACTATACCATACTTAGGCCCCGCCCATCTGTGACCTGACTGTGGCTGCGGCTACAGCGGCGGGCTGATGCCCGTTCATTTATTACTGTTTTTTATGTATATATGTATGTGTATATGTATGTGTATGTATGTGCATATGTATATGTATATGTAGGTAATAGATGTAAATAAATAAATAAAAAATAATAAAAAAATCCTCCCCTCTATTGATTATTGTATTAGTAGCTACATAGATAATGGTTATTATAATAGTATTAAGCATTATTACTTTTACAGTGTATTGATAATGCTACTGCTGAACTGTTGCTGCTATAATAATATTAATACTACTGATAATAATAATAATAATAATAATAATAATAATAATAACAGTTCATGATTAGGATTTACATACTAGTAGATAACACTATAGTCGCCAGTCACTTGCCACTACACTAATGTCCCCAGGCACAATATATTGCGAATTTTAGCATCACTACAGACTTTTATGTGCCACTGAAGACATGTAGTGTGATGTACATAATATAAACTACTGTGCATGTCTCTTCAGTGACGCATAAAAGTCTGTAGTGATGCTAAATTCGTAATATAGTGCCTGGTGACATTAGTGCAGTGGCAAGTACTGGCGACTATAGTGTTATCTACGGTAGGTACTGATGAGAATTATATAAATATCTAGTCAACTACCAACCGAGGTACAGTAGATTTTTACAAAATCTATATTTTAGATTCTGTTTCTCTCTCCTCTGTTCAAGAAGGCAGCCAGGCGTCTGTGGGTGGGTACTGGTCAAAGGTTATATCAGTCTGACAGTTATAATGGAGTGAGGTGTGATGTGACAGCGCGAAGTGAGGGGTGCTGGGTCAGCACTCCTTATCCCTTCTCTTCGCCTTCTCTCTCCTCTCTCTCACTCCTTCGTTCCACTCCCTCTCTCTTTCTCACTCCTCCTCCTACTCCTTCCCCCTACTCCTCCTCATCGGGGGCACTCAACTGCTAAATACCTATGTAGGCAAATCTCCCCTCGCTGGTTGTCAGGGTTGATAAGGATAGTCCGCGTCAGCAAACACTATCGACCCTCTCTCGTCCTTCTTCTCCTCTTAAATTCTCTCTTCCCCTTTTTCCTCCCCTCTTTTCCCCTTATTTATCCTTTTCTCCTTTCCTACAGACTTCACACATTTTAAACCTTACTTATAACCATGGATTTTAGGAATGCGCTAGAACATGCACCAGATTGAATAAAAATGCACTGAAAAATGCGCTATGCGCAAATATGAAAGTACGCGCTGTTTGTGATTGCCAATGCGCCAGAACTAGCGCATTTCGCGCTAGTTGGCAACACTGGTGTGTTGGGGTTGTGTGTGTGTGTCTCACCTTCGATGCACCTTCGACACATGTATGTGTCCACACAGAAGAGGGGGTGTGTGTGTGTGTGCGCCTACAGCGCCATTAGGCAGTGACCTCCAGGGGTGGGATGGTAGGCCCTGGAGGTTAAAGTAATCGCCAGACCCATTTTTTTCCGCCTAATTATGTTGAATGTACATTCAAAACACCTAATCCCCCAAAAATAATTGATTTCCAGGCCTTTTTCCATAAAAACACGATTTTTGTAAAAAGCGAGCGAAAAAAAAAAATTCCCTTCCTCCAACAGGGCTACGACTGTTATTGATGACGTCAGAAGAGTGACGCCCGCAGAGGCTCCAATGTAAACATCTGTCTGACACCTGTCGGCAAATGTTTGATGAGCGATTGTACTTCGGGTCACGACAGTGAATCTGTCACTGTGACAGATCTAGAGTACGATGCTCAATCTGAGACCGAAAGAAATGACGCGGGTCGCGTATATGAGGATTACTGAGGCCAAAACATGGATGGGTAGGTAAGGTAAATTGGTAAATTTGTGTGTAGGAATAAATAATGACTAACCAAACCCTTATCCTAACCAATCCAGGTAAATTTTGTTTTTTTCCTGCAATTGGAATTAGATCGGAGCTTTGGTAAGGTTAGGTAAGATTAGAAATATTATTTTAGGGAGTCCAGAGGGGGGGGGTTGAAGGGGCATCCCTCCCCCACTTTATAATTACGCTGTAGAAGTATCTGAAGGGATATGTGAAGGCCTGTCGATGAAAAATAAAATAATAATAAAAAAGGAACGGGAAAGGACTAGAATTTTAACAGAATTAATATCGGCAAGGTTCCAGGCAAATAATCAGATCGACAAGTTGAGGATGTTTATAACTACGTGCCTTGTAATGCATTGAACTACAGTAAACTAAAAAAGGTATTATTTCTAGTGTTTGCCCATACTCCCCCTCTCCCACAAAACAAGCTTGGGCCCTGGGGGAATGCGGGATATTTGGCTGGGGTAAAAAATATGCGTCGCAAACACATAGTTTTTGAGTTTGGGGGTTGTTGAAAAAATTCCCTAGAACTAGGGAAAATTCTTTGGATTTCTTCTGATCAAGAAATGTGTGAAGCTGCCGATCCTCACAGAATGATGACCGAAGTGTCGAGAACCCCCCCAACTAGGAGTTAGGTTATATTTGTTTAGGTTAGGGTAGGTTATATTTGGTTAGGTTAGGTTAGATTTTGGTTAGGTTATTTTCGGTGGGTTTAAAGCCCCATGCGAGGTTAGGTTAGGTTAGGTTAATTTTGGTTAGGTAAATTTCTCTAGATATAAGGAAATTCCCCTAGATCTAGGGAACTTTATCCCCCTCCACAACTCTTAAATTTTGTTTCCCGATGCATACTTTGTTCTCCACCCGAAAACCCCGCATTCCCACAGGTCCCCAAACTTGTTTGGGGGAAAAGTGGGAGAGTATGGGAAACACTAGAATTTTACCCTAAAAAAAACCCCCTAATAAAGGGGGGAAAAGGACTCTAGAATTTTTCCAACCCAAGGAAAGCATAAGCACAAAAGAGTATGATACTGATAATACTCATTGACAGGCTTTTTGATTGACTTAAATTTCTTCCCGCTTCCTGACAGCAGATCGAGGATGTTTAGGAGTGGGTAGTCTATGCTGAGCATGAGGGGTGAGACTGAGAGAGACATGTCCATCAGGAGTCTGGGAAATTGTCACAGGGCCAGGGGCAGGGATCAAGTTCTTAGCTCTTGTTTTGGTCAAAACAAGAGTGGAGCAGGTGCCCTCCGGGTAGATTGTCAGGGACTGGAACTTATCCTTCAAATCCAATTTGGTTGATATCCTATAGACACTTTCATCCAGTTGCTTAGCAATCCCGCTGGAAGTGATCACTACAAATCCTTGCCCAAAAGTTTAACTTCCCCTTCCATTTGCTCTTGTCCGCCGCACAAACCTCTTCCATACATTAACGTTGTCGTATCAGTCGGAAAGTTGTGCAAACTTCTCCGAAAGGCACAGCTGTCTTGCTGCACCCATAAAAAAATGCAAAGCATTTGGCATATCGCAAAAAAATCTCTCCCGAAACACCCAAAAATCTTCAAGTACTAAATTTATCTCCTGTGTTTACATCTCTCTGAATCTGCGGGCGGGGAGAGCGCTGCCTTTTGCTACTCACCGACCCGTGGCGCATCGTCTGCAAACCTTGAGGAGTGTTTTTGGGGAACCCGGAGAATTTGCAGATTTTTATTGGGGGATTATTTAAAAACGGCTGACCTGGATGCAAAAAGTGACGACCCTATTGTTGATATACTCGTAATGGCTATGATTTGATTGCATTAAATCAGGGAAAGGTGAAATGGTCTGATAACTTGAGGGCTGTGATGGTTGGCCCTTGCCCGTGGTGGCGCAGACAGAATTCTATAGTGACGCCTGTGATTAGAGACTCATGCCGCCCCCTGATCCTCCGATGCACTCACAATCGAAGGTAGAGTTTAATGGGCAGTGTGTGGGTGTTCTTAGGCCACTCAACGGTGCAGAGAAAGATTAAAGTGGATTTTACAGCCCTCATCAAGGATCGAACTCGGGTCACCGAGAACGCCACTCGGAGACTTCTTCCTCTTCTTGTGACCTTTTCTGCTTAGTATCGCTTTGTAGGTCATCTGTCAAGCTTGTGCTTGAGCTTGACACATATCTTGATGCTAACCACTCTGCTACCGCCTCCCATAAGAGACGTACGGGACACGTCTTCCTACCTTCCTGCTTAGTATAGTATTATAATAGGCATAGTATAGCTTGTATGTAGTTTTGCTTTGTTTTTTTCCTTTTGTTTGTGTTTTTCTCTACAGGAGCAGCCGGTGTCGCACAAGATAGGTAACACCTCGAAATAAGTAGCACCTTACCTTACAGCCCCGCCGTTCCTTACTTATTTACCACAAAATACTCCTTTATATGTGATTAACCATGACGTGTGTGGTACTGTGGTTTCTGGAGGTACTGGAAGAGACAGGAGAGAAGAGAGGAAGGCATTGTGACAGTGTTATTGCTGTATAACACTGTCACACAACCATCATCTGACAAGATATGTGTCAAGCTCACTCACTCAGACCAAAACAGCATCCGCTGGGTGACTCCCAACTCAAGCTCAAACTCAAGCTCCTCTCCTCCCTCCTCTTCTCTACGTAGTGTTGGCCGAAGCAACCACCCCAGGAGGCGGGTCACAAACCCTAGGCTTGACTCAGTACCCATTCACTTGTGGTGGACAGGGGCTTGGGGCATTTTCAGGATATTTTTTGGGGGAAAAAGTTAGTCTTATTAGCTGTAAAATACGGTAGGTACACAGCCCTAGTTAACCTCCATGGCCTACCATCCAACCCCTGGAGGACTCTGCCTAACGGCGCTGTAGGCACACACACACACACACACACACACACGATTGCATATACTTGGACCTAAAGAAGGCATTTGACAAGGTACCTCATAAGAGACTGCTCTGGAAGCTAGAACATGTAGGAGGATTGAAGGGTGGTTTGCTGAAGTGGATGGAAGACTTTTGAGCTACAGAGAGATGAGAACAGTAATAAAAGATCAGAAGTCAGAATGGTGCAGTGTGATAAGTGGAGTTCCTCAAGGATCAGTATTGGCCCCAGTGATGTTCTTGGTCTATGTAAATGATATGACAGAAGGAGTGAACAGTTATATGAGTTTATTCGCTGATGATGCTAAATTACTAAGAAAAGTAGAAAGTAAAGAGGACTGTGAGGATTTACATAAGGATCTAGATAAGATTTTCAGATGGAGTCAACTACGGGAAATGGAGTTTAATGCTAAAAAGTGTAAAGTAATGGAAATGGGCAGTAGCAAAAAGAGACAGAGAGGAAAGTATTCGATGGGAAATTAATGGATAATCAAAACAAAAGGTCGAAAAAGATCTGGAGTGTGGATTACGGATAATTGTCACCTGAGAAGCATATAAACAAGATCACAGGAAATACATATCAGTTGCTGAGGAATATAAGAATGGCATTCAAATATCTGGATGAAGAGATGATTAAGAAATTGATAACATCTTTGATTCGACCAAGGTTGGAATATGCGGCAGTGATTTGGTCACCACATAAAAAGAAGGATATAGGAAGATTGAGAGAATACAAAGAGCAGCCACAAAAATGGCTCCAAGCTGAGAGATTACCATATGAGGAAAGACTTTCAAGACTGAAACTCCCAACTCTTGAGAAAAGAAGAGAAAGGGGAGATTTTATAGCAGTGTATAGAGCATCATGGGTCTGGAAAAATTGATAGAGAAGATCTGTTTGGTGGGATGATAGAAGTACAAGAGGTCATGAGAAGAAATTGAAAAGGACAACATGCAAGAGGGACAAAAAAAATACAGCTTCCCGTATAGAAGCATAGAAGCCTGGAACAACCTTGATGCAAAAGTGATTAATGCAAGAAGTTATCAGGACTTCAAAGGCAAACTGGATAATAGTAGATTTGGAGACAGGACAGTACGAACATAGCTCTTTCCTGTATGTTACAACTAGGTAAATACAACTAGGTAGGTAAATACACACACACACACACACACCACTATTTTGAAAAATAGAGTGGATGAATTAAACGATAAACAAGACGATGAAAAGGTAGTAAAACTGCACGCAGAATGTATTCTGTACACAAGAAATGGAAATGACACAAGAGGAAATGAAGATGAAAGAAAAACATGGGAAGATAGAAAAAGAAAAAGACCAAGAAAACTTACGCCAAATAATGAAGATCAAGAAAATGAAAAGAAAAATCTGACCAAAAATGTAGTATAAAGTAATCAAACAAAAGGAGAATCTAGTAAGAGATACGGTGGACAAAAAAGAAATGGTGTCATCATTTTGGTTTGAAGGAAAAAGTGCTGCCCAAGAAAAAACTTGAGAGAAGAGGAGAAAAGAAAGTGTCAAAAGAAATATTTAAAGTAGCAGAAGAAAATACGGAGATAGAAGAAGAAATAGAAGAGATACATAGGTTAGGAAAATATGAAGAGGGAGGGGCCCCCCCTTAAAAGTAAGTTTAGGTCACAAATAGCACTAGATAATGTTAGGCA
>JACEEZ010014851.1:0-16904 GCA_016584305.1 Chionoecetes opilio
CCTCCTCTTCCTCTCCTTTTTGTCACCTTTCACGAGCATGCAGCAAAAATTATAATCAGCTGTGCCTTCAGAGTCTGGCCAAGGATAGTAAAACGAGGATAGGGGGCTATGTGTAAAATTTTGGAGGACGGACGCTGCACCATCTTCAGGAGATAAATCGAAACACAGCAGCTTTTTAGGGTGTCTTAAGTATGTCTACTTAAGCATCCCAAAACCCTGCCTTTTCGTTTATTCCCTTTCCCTATTACTTTATTAACTTTATATTTTGGCTATATATATATATAATCTATATTAATAAAAGCGAAAGTGTATGTGTCTGTGTGTGTGTGTGTGTGTGTGTGTGTGTGTGTGTGTGTGTGTGGTATAGGTTCCGCCCCCCGTGGCGGAATCCCATCAATACCACATTTTTGGAACCAGATTGACCAGGGGAAGGTCAAAAAGCCCAGTTATGAGATATCCGATCACTTTTTTTTTTTTTTTTAGCAGCCTATTAGCGATAATTGTGAAAAAAAGGGGGGTTGCGAGAATTGAGGAAGCCTTGATTTAGGGTGATGGTAAGGGGGTGAGTGAATTGGTGGGTATGGGTGTGGGGGGTGATGTGGTGAGTGAATGGGTTGCGGGGGTGATGGGTAATGGGTGAGTGAATGGGTGGGGGGTGATGGGTAATGGGTGGTGAATGGGTTGGGGGGTTGATGTGAATGGGTTGGCGTTAATACATACATTTCTACATCCTGATTTCAGGAAAGTTAGAAGGGGCTATCTGGAGAGTCTGTGTTTGGTGGGCCTTCGGGCCCCCCAAACACAGGTGGTGGGCCGAAGGCCCCACCAATAGCCCTCCGCAGGAGCTAGCCAAAAGTCCGCCCGGAGGGCGGCTTTTGCGGCTAGTAATTCATTAAAAGTTAAATGTAAAACATAGTGATCAATTTCCTTTTATTAAGGATTTCAAGCAGCTAGACTTTTACATCCAGTACATGCAGGACTGTTGCAATGTTGAATACCAAAAAATCTGAAGCTGAAATCTAATCATGGACATATTACCAATAGGCAGATAAAACTGGTATCTCGTATGAATGACTCTTCTGTTAGAATCAACTACACAATGCAAAAAACCCAAACAGATACTGTAAAAATTGTATAACAGTATTAGCCTGATTATACCAAAAAGAACAAACATCACACACACACAACACACACACACACACACACACACACACACACACACACACACACACACACACACACACACACACACATACACACACACACACACACACACAAAACACACACACACCACACACACACACACACACACACACACACCCCACATCATATATATATATATATATATATATATATATATATATATATTATATATATATATATATATATATATATATTATATATATAAAATATATCCCCAAATTAAGGCAACAGTCAACGCTAAACCCTTTATGTTGTCTGTAAATTGAAAATGTAAAATAACCAGTGCCATAACAGCTATTTTACACTAATATCAAATTACTACAGATGCCAGCCATTTGGTACTTTTTAACAATCAAACAACAAGGCGAAATATACACTGCTCTTTGGGGTTTTAAAAGTGTGCAAAGGGCACAAATGGTGTTTTTATTTTTGGGGAAAGGGAAGGCAATGCAAAAAGTTTCAGCAAGATGAAAAGTGAGAACCATGTACAAGTATTGGCTTTTCTGCCATGCATGCCCAAAAAAATAAAATTTTAAAAAAGAAAAAAATTTTTGTAAGAAGGGTGTCTGGGGAGGTATGAGAATATATTTATAATTTGGTGATCTGCACGACAAGAATGTTTAGGGCTTTAGCAACACCTTTTTTGAACATAGGATAAAATATAGGTATACAGGGAGAAGAGGGGTTCACAAATGAGCAAAAGGCCTAAAAAATTATATACCACAGAGGGAACTAAAAGGAGAATAACTGTGCGAAAAGTGGTTGAGGCAGTTTGACATCTAAACAACTAGCATACAAGAAAAAAAAGTGCAGACGATAGCTGTTCTGAAAACAAACCGGGGTAAGAGGAGAGGGGTTAGCCTTAAAAAAGATGGAAAATGAAGAATTTTGGGGGGGATTAGAGGCAAGAAATTGGCGTATGAATTGAGTGGTATACCAGAGATATAAAAAATTAGGAGGTTCAAACATTTGTTTAGGTTCTTAAAAAGAGCGAATACAAAGGGTTAAGGAACAAATGGTGGGCACAAAGGTGAAAATAAGGAAACAAATGGCAGTCGGTGGACAATGAAGTCAAACAAGAAATAGCTCATAGAGATGCATATGTCAAAACCCAATGTTACCCTTCTTAGTATGGTTTTTTAACTGATAACAGGTTCACTCCTGTTATATTTGGTTTTGACTAACCTGAAAGGGGGGATTGCCGGATGATCCCCTCTTGCGGCTAGTAACTTGCTTCGTTGCCCAGAGGTACACATCAAATAAAGTGGTATGTAGGGGATAAACGTGGTCGAGCGGTCTTACGAAATTTTTATAAGTATTCTTTAGTGCCAAAGGATTCGAGTAAGACAATATACTAAAAAAGATATATATTAATTATATATGTCATTTTGTGAAGGTTTATCAATAATAATGTTCACGCAGTTTCTTTAAAGTAACGGCCAATGAAACTAATTTTCCAGAGACAGAGCCGGGAACAGTTAATAACGTGACAAGGTACTCCACACCCCCAGGTGTGGGTACACACAGACACCCGGGAAGGTGTGTCGTGAGTAGGAGCGCAAGGCTAACGCGTCTCCTGTAGCTCTCCGTGTTCTGTCCCCTCTCCGGCCAGTTGCAGCATATAGGAAAGGAGGCCGGAACTGACAGGTTCTGGTGGACATGTCTCTCAGGCTGTTGCACTCTCGTCAGCGTCATCATCCTTGGGCAGAGCGCTGAGATGATACACACACAACTTGTGTGTGTATTCTGGAGCCAGGGGCGAGGTGTGTCTACGTTTTTGCATCAAGACACCGGGTTGACTGTCCACGTCATTCTTATGGGCCATGGCATGATACTTCGTCAACATAACCTCATCAAAAGGTTCAGCACTCAGCATCCGCTAGGCGCCAGTACAAGACACACAGACACTCGGACATCCTGTCTTAGTATAGATTAACATATATATAATTATAACCAGTACGTTAATACCAACAGAGAAATGTGCCTGAGCATGTAAGGCAGTGGTTCTCAACTGGTGATCCATGATATCTTTTTTAGTGGTCCACAGGACGTTCACGATATTTGGAAATGAACTGAAATTATATGAAACCAAAATGTTACCTATCTATATTATTTGATATATTTCTGAAATTGCGTTTCATTTATATATACAGAATATATTTTATAACCAACCTTTACCTACATTTAAAATCTACCCTTTTTCATCCTATCTCTAAATTCAAAAAGGAGGTGGTCCATGATTTTTTTTTAATAGGGCTAGTGTCCATGGCTTAAAAACGAGTTGAGAACCACTGATGTAAGGGATAGCAGGAAAAGAGCACATGCGAAAGGAGAGTGAAATGGGTTATCACAAAACACTGAATGAAAGTGGATGAGTTTTGGAAGGATCTGAGTGAGATTTTTTGAGAGAATGAATTACTATATTTGGAGAAGTACAACAAAAAGAGGAACTACTAGATGGAATAATGGTGAAGAGAGGCTGAGAGAAACTGAGAATGTCAAAAGATGAATGTAATACTTTGAGGAGTTAATGAGTGTGAATAATCCAGCATGGAGCATGGAAGTAGAAATAAGAGAGACCCCAACATGGAAAGCAAGTAATGGGATCTCTGTGTTGCATGATGAGAGCGGTAAGTAGGAAGTGAAAAAAGGTATTAAGGGACAGCATTACTTCCTACAGTGACATATACAAGTGAGACTTGGACGTGGAATAAATAACAGAGGTCTAAGATTCAAGCAGTGGAAATGAGCTATCTGAGGAGTTGTGACATGTAAAGAGAATGGATGAAAGTATCAGTACACTCATATGTGTTCAATATTTCACCCCAAACGTTAGAGCCATGATTACTCCTGTGTTTAGTTTGGTAAATCTTCAGTGTCTGCAAACTCCATGGGGTAGTTTTCCAGAGACTTGTTGGAGAGCAGTCAATCCCGGGAGTTGAGTGTTGTGAATTTTTTTCATGCTGAAGCAATGTCCTTGGCTGTTGGATAGGTGTCATTGGGGCCCTGAAAGTTGCCAAGTTTTGGTTAGGAAAAAAAATTTATGACCAATACGAAACCTCTTTTTCCTCTTTCTAATTTTCTATAAATTCAAATCCCATACTCAGTTGTCTCTTTTTAATCAAACCAGAAACATATAATGCCACAGAGTATATATGCATAGTTCTAAACCCGGGGTGTTAAACTCATGGCCCGCGGGCCAAATTTTTCCTTTGGGATGGTCATAAGTGGCCCGCGAGAGGATGGTAGGTTTTATCAGCCCGTGAAATTACGACAGTTATGAAGGAAATATAATATAATTAATGTATGATTTTGTAGAAATTTTGTGTCACTGTTTATTAAGTCAAATTAATCAAATAAAATAACGTATTCCTGATGTGCCAGTTAAGTCACCCTGAAAGGCTGTAAACTTCAGTCCTGCATACATGTTATGTACCTTTGTTGGCGCTCGAGACATTAACAAAAATAAGAATTGGCCTTCGGAATGTTTTGAGTTTGACACTCCTGCTCTAAACGCTAATTTTTTGTATGCACACACACACACACACACACACACACACACACACCACACACACACACAACACACACACCACACACACACACACACACACACACACACACACACACACACAATCACACACACACACACACACACACAAAACACACACATACACATACAGGACATACACTCAAGGTGAGCAGTTACTATCCATGATCACAGGTAGCTGTGGAAATCACCATGAGTAAAATTCCTTATGTAATGCAATCCGCACTAATATATCTCTTTGTACAAATATAATTTATTTGTGTTTTTTCAGCCACGTAGCTTTCCTTAAAAAATTGTTCAGCCTGGATTAACTTTGTTCCTACTACACTAAGAATAATGCGGACAGTACATCATATAAATGATGAAAAAATGTTATTTTAATATGATCTAAAAATTATTCACGACTACTACAACTTAATGGTTTTGGTTATCACTTGTTAACTTTCAGCTTTCAGTCACTGAATGTATTCAATGAAATCAGAGTATAAGGTGAATTATCTGTGTGAGCATACATTATTGAAATATTACTACTATTAATATTATTATTTATTACATCAACAAGTGTCTTAACCTTTTTCACGCACGAAAAGTTTAATAAGTTTTTCCGTCCACTTCAACATCCGTCTATGCTCCCTAAGGGGCCCCGCGAAATGGCCAGACTGTGCGCGAATTATTTTTTTATGTTATCAATTTCACCAACGTGTATTCTTTTTTCCTGGCATTATTATAAAATCATTGGTTTTGCATGAGATTACTCTGCCTTATAAAAGACAAATAACAAGAGATGCAAATAATAGCGGAATTTACCGACTCCGAAAAATATTAAAGTAAAGAAAGAAAAAATAAAAATACTTACGTTCACCACTTTCGTAGCTCGAACTTCCTGGGTCAACATTTTATGATTATATGCCAATAAAAGCGGATTTTTATAGGATTAAAATGCTACCATTATCATTTTCATATGGCCATTATGGCCACCTCGGACACTTTTAAAGGGACGACAATTTGCGCGTACAGGCTGCCTGCTGAGTGGAAACTGACACACACACCCTTATCATTTCACATCCACTCACACGAAGATTTGACAATTAGTTTATTTTATAGGTCTAGGTTGGATCTTTGACGCAGAAAATTTTGACGCAATTCTGAAAAATACTTTATCTTTGGCGAATTTTAACTGTTTTTTTACGCAATTCGCGTCAAAGCTAAAATTGCAGACGGGCCGTTTTGACGCGATCGCTTTCACCGTGCGTGAAAGGGTTTAAAGTCTCATTGTTGATAAGAAAGTGCTGGCAATGGTTTATACCAGGCATGGTCATATGTTGGCGGTTAGCTATGTTAGTCATGTAACAATCACTGCCAAAACAAAGATCAACCAAATAATATGTTGCTGATGAGGAAAATTTTGTGATACATGTTTTTTTTTTACTATCATCCATCATCACACATAATATATTGCTTGCCTTATTGGCCTAATTCAGATTAAACTTATCTATTTAACCCTTTCACGCACGAAAAGTTTAATAATTTTTCCGTCCACTGCGACATCAGTCTGGGCTCTCTAAGGGCCGCGCGTATGGCCTGACTCTGCGGCGAATGTTTTGGTTAGTTACCAATTTCAACCACGATTATTCTTTTTTTCCTGGGATTATTATATATCGTTGGTTTCGCAAGAGATTATTGCCTTATGAAGGACAAAAATAACAAAGAAATGCAAGTAATAGGGAGTTTAAAAGACTTACAAAAATACTGAGTAAAGAGAAATAAGAAATACTTACGTTTCACCACTTCCTAGCTCGATACTCCCTGATCAACTTTTTTTTGGTTTATATGCCAATAAAAGCGGAATTTTATGAGGATTCCAACGCTACCATTATAATTTTTATATGGCCAGTAGTTTTCCCGAGAAAATGGAAGAAACCCGAAACACATGTTAGAAGACGGATTAGGACTACTACAAGTATGGCTTACCCGGCTCAGGACACGTTTTAAAGGGACGGGCAGTCTGCGCTGACAGGCTGCCCGCTGAGAGTTAGCTGGGGCACAAGCCCTTATCACTTTAAATCCACCCTCACGAGCGAGTTGACAATTAGTTTATTTTATAGGCCCAGCTTGGATCTTTGACGCAGTAAATTTTGACGCGATTCTGATAAATACTTTTTTTTTGGTGAATTTTAAAATGTTTTTTGACGCAGTTCCCGTCAAAGCTCAGATGTAGACGGGCCCTTTTGACGCGATCGCGTCACCGTGCGTGAAAGGGTTAATATTAATGAATAGAAAAAAATTATCATCGTCTGGCATACTTCCCTGAATCTCATCTTCACCTCAGGGTCTTGGGCTGAAGACCATACTTCTTTTTTCACCTGTGCTGTTTGCCCCTTTCCCTTGGCACACAAGGGTCTTGATCACAAGCAGCTATGGAAAAATAGTAAAAAAGATCTCCACCACCTAATCACCTTGCACAAGTGTTATCATTGCTAAATTTGCTATACATAATTTTGTATTCTCTAATTAAAGCTTTCTCGGCCAAATATCTTTAATGCAGAGTTTGTTCTCCCTGTATTATCTGAAGTACAGGACCTTTTAAAAGGAATCACGTGAGCAGCACAGCATGTAAATAATGAAAACTTACAAATGTCGAAACACTTTTTAAGGGGCACCAAAACTGCTTTGTAATGCACACATCCCTAAACTTAGAGAGAAATATCATTTGAAATCCTCAAAGTATTCTACCCTAGTCAATTACAAATAAGAATTTACCATCTACTAGATCCAGCTTCTAACTTGAAATTGAGATTAGCTAGAGACAAGCACATACCTCCCCGACATGTATTAAATTTTTTCATCCAATGGAAAAAGTAGATCAGCTGCAAGAATTCTAAGCACAGAAGTAGTTGCTGGCGGGGCATATCTCGCTCTATAAAATTTGTCATGTTTTTTTTGCAGACACCTTCCTGAGCAGCCCCGGGGGGATAAAAGGGAATGGTAAATATGAAAATGGTTAGGTCGCATAAATGTTGACCGTGAAAAAGCCGATTAAGGCCGATATTTCTGAAATATATTTTAGATTATATTGTTGATGGTACATAAGTCCATTCCAGTTACTTATTCCAGTTTAAACCATTTATTTGGTGCTGCACAATAACCTAAGCTGCTTATTCTTTCCTTCTGAATGTTGTTTTTACCTTTGCCATGTTTTTCATGTTACTTTTCATTGCCATTATTCATTTGGCCACATCAAGAAATGTTAACACTGTACTACTGCACACTGTGATTAGGATGGGCACTGCAATACCACAGGTTACATTCGCACAATGACAACAGTAATCTTTCATCACAATAACTGTAGGTCAACTTTAAGCACCGTCAGCAGACACGCCCAAGTTAAAGTCTTATTTAAGTTATTGTAATACTCTCTTTCATTAATTTGCCGTGTTTTTTTGCAATATGTGTTAAGATTTCGGTATTATTCTAGTGTTTGCCCATACTCCCCCTCTCCCACAAAACAAGCTTGGGGACTTGGGGAATGCGGAATATTTGGCTGGGGTACAAAATATGCGTCGCAACCACATAGTTTTTGAGTTAGGGGTGTTGAAAAATTCCCTAGAACTAGGGAAAATTCATTGGATTTCTTCCGAGTCAAGAAACGTGTGAAGCTGACGATCTTTACAGAATGATGACCGAAGTATCGAGAACCCCAACCCCCAACCCCCCTAGCTAGGAGGTTAGGTTATATTTCTTTAGGTTAGGTAGGTTATATATGGTTAGGTTAGGTTATCGGTGGGCCAAGCCCCCCGCTAGGTTAGGTTAGGCTAATTTTTGGTTAGGCAAATTTCTCTGGATATAAGGAAATTACCCAAGATCTAGGGAATTTTACCCCTCCTACACAAATCTTAAATTACGTGTTTTCCGACGCATAATTGCTCCCCACCCGAAAACCACGCATTCCCACCAGTCCCCAAACTTGTTTATGGGAAGTGGGAGAGTATGGGTAAACACTAGATATTTACCAAGATTTATTATGCCTAATATTACCTAATGTTGAAATAATGTACTGCAAGCTTGAATATTACTGCGAGCTGGGAATATTGCAGATAATAGATCATTATCAGGAATACACCTAACCCGGCTAGCCCAGCAAGCCAGTGGAGGATATACCAGATTTAACCTTATCACCAGGACAAGCTGAGACAGGGCTGACTCACAGCCACCTAAGGACAACACTCATCACAAGCAGGGCATAGAAAGGTAAAAATATGCAGTTTCTACCTTACAAATATGTGCAAACATGGACTACAAGGACAAAAGTGTAAATACCCCCATCCAAAACCTTGTACTACATTCATGAAGCATGGACTGGATAAAACCTTGGCTGTACTCTTGGTGGAAATGCAGTGACTATCATCCTTTTGTATGTAGGTCATCACTACATACAAGATAATGCAAACGTAGGGAGTGCAATACCCACACATAAAATGAACTAAAGACCAAACAACCAGTACCCCAGATCAACCCAGCAAAGAAGTCAGAGGGAAGCCAGAGGAGAGCAACGTTCACCACATACACATAGAAACGCTCCACCCCTTGAACACTACAGACAAGATGCCCAAAGGCCCAATGAGCCCCCTCAGACCACATCCTCATCCATTCCTCATGTATGGAACAATGAAAGTGGCCCCACCACACATTTAAATATAAATAACCCCACCATTGGCGTAAAACAAAATGTAGACCAGGGTAATTTTTAGAGCACATGGTGGAGAACTACTGGACATGGCGAAACACTCTCAGTACACAATCAACCGAAAAGTGGAACGAATAGACAGACTGGAAACCAGGCAGAGAGGGGGCTGCAGTCTCCAGCACTAACCAGTTTTCAATACTGGAAATATCAGGGGCTTTTATCCAATCAGCAATCCGACAAAGGTCCCAATGATTAAAGAGATAGCAGAGACAGACAACTTTCTCTTTAAGGCCTTCACAGAAACTCACCTCACAAAAGATCACCATGATGCAGAAGTGCAAATAGAAAACTACACACTCATCGAACAGGATCGAGTGGAAGAGTGGCAGTGTAATAAAACAAGAGGTAGCAGCCAGTGCAGAGGTACTTGTATCTTTCTGAAATGGTACAACATAAATGCTGGCAATATTTATCAAGACCTTAACCTGGTAACAACAATCATATACAGGCCACCTAATACTAGTGTTAACGCTTTTCAAGAATCACAACCAAACACCGCAACCTTCTAGAAGATCCTCCAAATGAATCTACAGTTTTTTTTAATACTGGGGGACTTTAACCTGCCTCACATTAGCTGGCCCTCCATGAACATCGCAGGTGGTACACCAGAAGAAAAGGTTAAGCGGTACAATTAACCTCACTTATGGGGGAGTATTTTTTACAGCAACTAATAATGGAGCCCACAAGAGGGAACAATATATTGGACCTCACCATCAGCAACAGCTACGACTACCTTCACTCCTATGACATTGCCAGACGGTGATGTCAGACCATAACATCATCCATGCAAGGGCCAACATCAGAAATATTCCCACAAGAAACACAATAACGTCAGGCAGGATAGACTCTTTCCATGCTAATTATCTTTTTATGGAAGAAACATTGACTGGGATAAAGTCCAAAAAGAACTAGATGCCATAAATTTGGAAACATCTTTAGTGGAATGGAAGCCCACGAGATTGTACGAAGTACTCTCCAGCAAATGCCTGCAACTTTATAAGGAACACATTTCCCTCAGGCGGTCGTCAGAAGGAAACACCAAATACCCAGGGACAGACGAATACTGATGAAAAAGAGGGCCAATTTACAAAGAAAAATTAAAGAAAGGAACATATGCTGTGGCAGCAAACGCAATACATCGTCAGCTACACTTACTGGAAGATGCACTTGCTCAATCACACGTACGGCAGAGAGAACAAGAAGAACAACGTGCCGTTGAAATATAAAAGTCAACTCCACATTTTCATACTCCTACGCCAAGAAGAGATTGACCAGCACAACATCGTGTTGGTCCTCTGCTGAAAGAGAACGGGGAACTTGAAGAATGGCCCACAGGAAATGGCAGAAATACTACAGACTGAGTATCAGAGAGTGTTTAGTAAATCGGATACTCATAAACGGGTAACAGATCCTTGTACCTTCTTTAGCGAAAAAAAAATGTGGTGACATTCTGCTCACGACATTTATGATAACCAGGGAAGACATAATCCAAGCCATAATCAACATCGACCCACAAGCAGCAGCAGACCAGATGGTTACCATACTGTTTTCTGAAAAATTGTAGGGAACAACTAGCCACACCCTGAAGATACTTTGGACTACATCCCTCCTCACTGGCTCCATCCCCCATGAACTCAAGCTGGGGACAATAACACCCATACGTAAAAGAGAAAGCAAAGGACAGGCAAGCAGATACAGACCAGAGGTCCTCACATTACACGTCATCAAGATCTTTGAAAGGATACTGAGGGCCAGATGGTAAACCACCTGGAAGAAAGAGGGCCTTCAATGATGGACAACATGGCTTCAGAAGAGCAGGTCTTGCCTATCAGAGCTTCTACAACACTATGAAGCTATATTAGAAGCAACTCAGGATGGAGATAATGCTGATGTAGTCTACCTAGACTTTGCCAAGGCTTTTGACAAGGTAGATCATGGTATCCTCCTCCACAAACTCAAGAACCTTGGCATAACTGGCAGAGTAGGAAGATAGATTCAAAGCTTTCTTACCAACAGGCACCAATAGTCACCATAAATGGTAAACATCATCACAGTGTCAAGTCATAAGTGGTGTTCCCCAAGGGTCTGTGCTTGGCCCACTATTATTTCTGATCATGATATCATACATTGACACAGATCTCAGATATTCCACTTCTACCTCATTTGCTGACGACACCCGTATACGGCATAAATAAAAACATCCCCAGACACCGATCTACTGCAGTGGGACCTCAATACAATAATAGAGTGGGCCGAAAAGAAATATATAGAATTTAACGTTGAAAAATTTAAAGTTTCTGAGATATGCAGAAATACCTTTATAAAGACCATCTCTCAATATATGTATCAACACCAAACCATACAAACAAAGACTTCACAAAGACCTGGGGGTTAATGAGCAGCGTGGATCTTTCTCCCTACACTACACCACCATCACCCAGACAACGTGACAGCTAGCAGGATGGGTCCTGAGAACATTCCGTACAAGGAGGAATCCTGCATGCTGACGCTATGACATTTATAAGACCAAAGCTAGAGTACTGCTGCCAACTGTGGTCACCCTACAAAATAAAGGATATCTCCCTGCTGGAAGCACACAAAGGACCTATACCAACAAGATATATGGTCTCCAGCACCTCAACTACTGGAGAGGCTGCACAGACTGGCCTCTACTCTCTGCAGCGCAGACGAGAGAAGTACATCATAATCTATGTCTGAAATCCTGGAGGGTCTGGCTCCAAAAGTATGTATGGAAGAAAACAAAATCCTAGAAGAGGCAGGTATGTACAGAGTACATGCGCCTCCTCTAAAGGACTGCAAACCCTCATACACCACAGCTTCTGCACATAGTGTAAGCCTCTCATTGCGCCCCAAGACGCATTCGGGACCTAACGGCGTCACCACAGACACCTTCAAACATCACCTTGATAAGTGGCTGGCTGACATCCCAGACCACCACCCACGCCAGGCTACGTACTCACATAACAACACTCTACTTCAGTGGTCCTGGAGAGGCAAGGAACAGGGAGCTACATACTACACCTGGAATGAGTGGAGGCCTACCTCAACTCGCCGAAACGGGCAAGATTCTTCAAGG
Source organism: Chionoecetes opilio (assembly GCA_016584305.1). Lineage (NCBI taxonomy): Eukaryota > Metazoa > Arthropoda > Malacostraca > Decapoda > Majidae > Chionoecetes > Chionoecetes opilio. The sequence continues at coordinate 12,592 of JACEEZ010014851.1, forward strand.
TATCTAAGGTAAAGGTATTATTGCTTGCAGGGCCGAAAGGGCTGAAGACCAAGGGTGTTTACATGTCTTGTATTTCGAAGCTAAGCATTATTTCATCACTTTGCATATCATCACACCTTCCTACGTATCTTCTGGCGTCTTTGGGGAATAGATGAAGTCTTATCCCGGGATGATAGTACTTCTTTTCTTCCGCAACACAGCAACTGCCACTCGTAGTACTATGAGCCATTTTGAAATAATGTTGTAACGTAACGGAGGTCTTGGTCTTGGCTGATCCTCTCAGTATGCATCGTCTGCCCGCCGCGCCCGCCGCGCCATCTTCAGCAAAAAAATCACGTTAACCCCTATCCTCACCCTCGGCCTTTCAACTCTCTTATCCTTCTTTCTAATATAACTTGGTCATGGCCGTGGCTGATGGCTCTCCCTGGCACTTCACCTACAGCTGGAGGAGGAGGAAGAGCAGGAGTAGGAGGAGGAAGAAAGAGGAGTTGAGGAAAATGAGTCGTTTTCAAGGAATGACGGATCTTTTCTCGTAAACGCGGTGGGAGTCATTCGGATCTCTTTATTTTTTTTTCTCTCTGTCTCTATCTCTTTTTTTTTTTCCTCTCTCTCTCCTCTCTCTCTCTCTCTCTCTCTCTCTCTTCTCTCTCTTCTCTCTCTCTCTCTCTCTCTCTCTCTCTCTCTCTCTCTCTCTCTCTCTCTCTCTCTCTCTCTCTCTCTCTCTCTCTCTCTCTCTCTCTCTCTCTCTCCTCTCTCTCTCTCCTCTCTCTCTCTCTCTCTCTCTCTCTCTCTCTCTCCGTCCTCTCTCTCTCTCTCCTCTCTCTCTCGCTTCTCATCTCTCTCTCTCCTCTCCTTCCATCTAACTCTCTCTCTCTCTCCTCTTCTCTCTCTCTCTCTCTCTCTCGTCCTATCTCTCCTCTCTCTTCTCCTCTCACTCTCTCTCTCCTCTCATCTCTCATCCTCTCTCTCCTCTCTCTCATTTGGTAATATTTCCCTTGATGATAATTTCTACCATCTGGAAATAATTATCGCTTCCATAATGCCCCGCTCTCACAGCCGATATGGGTACCTCGATCACCTCAACCGGCCAAATTGGCCGACCAAGCTCGACCAAATGTAAGGTCGGGGGTCTACACGACGGAAGGGGGCGTGTTCACGACCTGTACTCGAGCATATTCGATCAACTCACGAACTTTCCCGACTACTTCCGGACCACCTGCCGACCCACATCCCGACTTGTACTCGATCTTTACTTGACCTTTCCGACCCCTGCCCGATGTATACCCGATCAACACGAGCAGCCCGACCTTTTATCGACCTTTCCTCGACCTCTACCGGACCTCACCCCGAAACAAACCCGACCGACACCAGACCATGTACGTTCGGGCACGATCAAAAACATGATCCCCTTCCCCTCTCCCCTTCCCAACTTCCCAACTCTTCCCCTTCCCCTTCTTCTTCTGGATGTTGTGCACTTCTGAGGGCACCTCTGTAGTCACTTCTGGGGACGGGGCCGGCGTCGGGGACCTCGGGGGCCTATTGTCCTCGGCAAGATCATCATCGATTATGGTATCTTCAGGTATCTTCTTTTTTTCTTGGCATGGTGAGTAGATGTTTCTTCGACGGAATCCTGGGAACATATGAGAAATGCCGCTGACGCCGCGTTTATATCAAGGCGATCGGGTGTGGTCGTGTGTGATCGGGTATGATCGGCGGAAGTCGGGCGCAAGTCATGTAAAGTCGAGTGGAGATTGGGGGCGGTCGGGAATGATCGAGTTGATCGAGTACATGCACCCGATAGGGTCGGGCAAAATCGAGTTGAGGTCGTGTAGAGGTCGTGTAGAGGTCGAGTTTGATCGAGTACAGATCGGTAAAATTTTGTCACCCGAGGTGACTAGATCTCTTCCCGATCAACTCGATCAACACGACTATACACGACTTTATCAGAGCGCTACACGATGTACTGCAGATCGCTTCACGATTGCTTCACGACCGCGTGCCTTCTCGATCCTTTTCGATGCTACACGGATTTTTTTGACATGTCAAAAAAATCCATTTAGAAACCCCGACCCCTATGGACCAAGGTAGCACAAGACCGCTCACGACTGAGCAGGACCTCACTGCCGACCGAGGCAGATCATTACACGATCGCATGCTCGAGTTTGATCGAGGTATCCAGCTCGGCTGTGAGAACGGGGCTTAATGCCGCGCATAGCTGAGTTTCCACTAAAATGGATTATGTGTCTGTCTGACTTTAAAGTTTGAGACGACCTCGTGTGTTTCTTTTTGTACGTTTTGTTTCTTTCCTTAACCCTTTCACGCACGGTGACGTGATCGCGTCAAAACGGGCCCGTCTACATCTGAGCTTTTCACGTAAACTGCGTCAAAAAACTATTAAAAATTCGCCAAAAATAAATTATTTCTCAGAATCGCGTAAAAATTTACTGCGTAAATGATCCAAGCTAGGCCTATAAAATAAACTAATTGTCAACTCCCTCGTGCGGGTGGATTTGAAGTGATAAGGGCCTGTGTCCCAGCTCACTCTCAGAAGGCAGCCTGTCAGCGCGGACTGCCCGTCCCTTTAAAACGTGTCCCGAGCCGGGTTAGCCATACTTGTAGCCTAATCCGTCTTCCAACATGTGTTTCAGTTTTCCTCCATTTTTTCAAGAACTACTGGCCATATGAAAATTCTAATGGTAGCGTTGGAATCCTCATAAAAATCCTCTTTTATTGGCACATAAACCATAAAAAGTTGACTCAGGAAGTATCGAGCTACGAAGTGATGAACGTAAGTATTTCTTATTTCTCTTTTACTCAATGTTTTTTCTAAGTCGTTAAACTCCGCTATTTACTTGTATTTCTTGTTAGTTTTGTCTTTCATAAGGCAGAATAATCTCTTGCGAAACCAACGATACATAATAATGCCAGGAAAAAAGAATAATCGTGGTTGAAATTGATAACATAACCAAAACATTCGCCGCAGAGTCATGCCATTACGCGGGGCCCCTTAGAGAGCCCCAGACTGATGTCGCAGTGGACGGTAAAACTTATTAAACTTTTCGTGCGTGAAAGGGTTAATTAACTGCCTGTATTATTTTTTCCCTTATGACTTTTTGGTTTATTAGTTTTTTGCATTATGACTTTTTGGTTATGAAATTAAACATTGACTTTTCCATAAACGTTATACCACAACTATGACAATGATGATAAATAATATTGATAATAATAACATCAATGACAATATATAATAATAACTATCAACTAACAATTTCCATTTTTTTCTAAAGGTTTCATGAATATTTAAAAGAAAATAGTCTATGCAAAACAATGCGATTAAAGAGACATCCCAATATCATCCTACGACAGTTTTCCTTTCCCTTCCTTTTCTTTTCTTCTTCTTTGATTTACACTTCCACCTCAGACGGCCTTACTTCCCTCCTTCCTGCTTTCACTAGTTTTTAGCCTTTTTCTTACTTTCCTATGACAACTACTCCCCCTCTTTCCCTCAACCTAAATTCCTTTCCAAATTTAAAACACATTTCATCCCTTTGATACATTTTTTGACTACCTACGACTACCTGAATACTACGACTTTTGACTGACCTGACTACCTTTTCCCTGACTCCCTTCTTCCTACATCCTAACCTTCATTTTCTTTTACTACATTTTACAACAATTTAATTAATACATATTGTTACTACTTCCTCCTTATTGTCTTTTTCTTACTTCCTTCTTCCTTATTTTATAACTACATTTTTCAACAATTAAATATATTTTCTTACTACATCCACCTTACTACTTTTTCACTTACTCCTCCTCTTCCTCCTTCCCTCCTCCTACTCCTCCTCCTCCTCCTCTTTCTTGCTTGACTCCCTTCCCTCCTACTCCTTCTCACTCCTGCCTTTTCGCGCAATGATAACACTTGCAATAAAAGGGAGGTAAAAACAACAAACTTCCTTACAACTTGAAACGTGATCATTGTGTAAGTGAGGCTTAAGGCCCATTGCATTGTGTGTGCGTGTGCGTGTTTGTGTGTGTCTGTGTGTGTGTGTGTGTGTGTGTGTGTGTGTGTGTATGTGTGTGCGTGTATGTGTGTGTGTGTATGTGTGTGTGTGTGTGTGTGTGTGTGTGTGTGTGTGTGTGTGTGTGTGTGTGTGTGTGTGTGTGTGTGTGTGTGTGAGTGCGCGTGTGTTTGTGTGTGTGTGAGTGACGGTGAGTGTGTGTGTGAGTGCTCTATGACAGCATAGAGTCTATATGGGTAGAGGTTACGGAGGGAACTGAGAAAATGGTTTTGGGGGGTTGCCCCCTGTAAG
>JACEEZ010014852.1:0-20482 GCA_016584305.1 Chionoecetes opilio
CCCAACGAGTACCCCCTTCTTAACCATCAAAAAAGAGCACTTCCACTGAGCCTATACATACACACACAACTTCTACTGAACGTTATCTTAGTCACACACCATACGTCCCTCCTACTTTCACTTTCCGTAAATACAGCCAACTCGACATCGGTGAACCAATAATGCAGAAACAAGCTTTACAAAAATACTTACAATACCCTGGTATCAAGAGGGTGGAAGGAGGACTCACACAGCCTCCCACGTGGTGTGCCCACGCCGACACAGCGGCTCCTCACACAACACTATACGAGTGGAATGATTGGAGTGGGGCGAAGTTTAGTTTAGTTTAGTTTATTGAGAGAAAAGGTGGGGGAAGTTACAAAGAGGGGGGGAGGACAAGAATACCAAGTACAGAAATACAGAAATACAGAAATAGAATAAAGTGGCCGGGCGGTCCGGCTTGCTGATTTTAGTTAAAACGTTCACAAAACATTCACACACACAAAAAAAGAAAAAAAAATTTCAATCTAAATATTTTTTAAGTAACATAAAAACAAAGGATATAAACACATAATAATTATAGGATGAAGTGAACAGGTAAGTTAAAAGACATGAGTATATACATATAAAAATTTGAAATAAGACAAGACACAGAGAAGAAAAACAAATATGCGTTAAAACAAAACAAAAAACTGAGTAAACAATAGATAATGAATAAGTGATACATAATGTGATATAATATATATAATATATAATATATAATAGTGATATGAATAATGGGATACATAATTAACTCAAAGTTAACAGATTAACGTGTTTTTTTTGTTTTTTTGTTTTTTTTACGAGAAAAAGAAAAACGAAAAACGTGAGGACATAAAGCAGAGCTAAGAGTAACGTGGGGCGGGATCGGGGTCATCACGCAAGGCCCTCAGGCTCCTGGGGAACCACCCGTGGGAACGATCCGGGCCGCGTCGCTGAGTTCCTGCAGGACCAGAAACTGCTCCCAGTCTTCCTCCTGCATCCGGAGCCACACTTGTGGGCCATGTGATGCGGCGGACATTGATGGCTGGGAGGTCGACGGACTCGTGTAGCGACTCCATTGTCACGAAGTCGTCCCACCTGTGGTTCACCACGAACCTGAGAGCAGCGTTCTGCACCCGTTGCAGCTTACTGATTGCTGTCCTGCTCAGGGCGTGCAGCGGTATCGGGGGGTCAATAGAATATAAAAAGAGAAAGCAGGAGATGGGGAAGTGGGGACAGGGAGAAGAATAGATGGGTGAGAGAAAGGAGGCTAGTAAGAGAAAAAGTCTCCGGGGCTTGACCCAGGTGCTGTATGTTTTTTGTGTGTTTTTGTTGTGAGTCGAACTCGACCTAACGACACGCTTTCCCCATCTCGCACGAGCAAACAGAAACCACTCTGGGCGGCTTGGCAGGACATGGGCCTCGGAAGATGGTGCTCCGGACACACCCAGGACAACCCCCGCCCGACCCCCGCCTCCCACCAGTTCTTCGGTTTTGGTTTTGTTCTTGATTTTTCTTTCTTCACGCTTGACTTGATTCTTCTTCTCTTCGTTCTTCTTTCTTCTTATCTTGTTTTTGTTGTTGCTGTTGTTGTTTGTTTGTTGTCTTTTTTGCTTTTTTTCTGTCATTCCAGTACGCCGCAACCCTGTACCCCTCGGCCCCCCCGCAGGGCGGCTGGCTTCTTTTCTCCCCACTCCCTCTCTTCCGTTCCAACATATAAAACGGAGAAGGAAATTTGTAAAAAATTTAGGAAAGAAGTCTGAGATTAAAAGTGTTTTTTTTTTTTTTTTTTTTTTTTTCAGAGTTGGACAGGGGGAAAAGGACCCGTGACGGAGGGACCTACATTTTTACTGGGATCCGAACCACTGAAGAGAGGGGAAGGCGACAAAATGGAGTGGATTGTAGGAGTATAAATTTTTTGCAGCAGCAAAAAAAAGGAAGATTCCCTCCGTATAGCAAGGGGTCATTTGATTTAATGTGGCCTCGTCCAAAACCACGGGGGATAGTGCATGAGATAAAGACGGGAGGGGGGTGGGGTGGAACGGAGGGGTTTGTAGGAGTAAAAATTTTTTTGTGTAAAAAAAAAGGGGGACGGATCCCTTTGGGAGGGGAAAGGGGGTCATTGGATTTTTTTGGGGGCCCTCGTCGAACCACGGAAGGGGAGAGGGGAAGTTGGTGAAAAGGAAAACGGAGGGGTTTTCGACCGAATTGCTTCCCCCGACCGACAAAATTTTTAAAACCCCGAGGGCGATCCGAAAGACAACCATCTTCATCCCGCTGTTTTGGGGGGTAAAAACCGGGTCTGCCCCCCCCGCGGGTGTGGGGGCCGTCGGTGTGACGCAAGGGTCCGGTCTCGAACTTTAAACTTGGTTGCCTTGGCGCCGCCATCTTTGGGTTTTCCCGAGAGACTCGACGGAGGGGGGAAGATGGTTAGGGGTTGGTTGGGGGGGGGGATCCATGCGGAAAGACGGCCGTGGGGCGGCTGGGGCTGGTACGGTCATTTAGCCGGGCCCCCCCCATGGCTGTCAGTCTTGGGCCCGCCGGAGGGGAAAACCCCCCGGGCCCCCTGAACCGTTTGAAGAGGTGCAGGGCGTTGCAGCAGCACCAGCCTTATCAAAAAAAAAATTTTTTAAAAACAAAAAAATGAATCAAAGCTATAAACATAAGTGAAAAAAAAACACCCGGGGCCGACTGCGTGCCCCCCCCCGAGGAAACCTTTGGGAAGGGTGGGGTTTAATTTCAGGACAGGGAAAGGATAAGTGGGGCTGTGTGAACACTGTTGAGGAATCCTTGTTGGCGGTGGGTCTCGACCTGGGCTGTCGCGACTCGCTGCTGCCAGCGGTTGGCACATCTCTAAAACAATACCAAGAGGTGTGAAAGGGAAAGGGTCTGGCCAAGCCTGGCCCCCCCGGTGGAAGCGGTGGAAAAAAAGGGTTAGGGGGAAATAAGAGGAGTTAGTGGGAAACGTGAAGGATTATGTGTAGATTGGAATGGGGGGGGGTTGGGTTTGGTTTTAGAAGTTTTGTTGGGGGGAAGACGATAAGCTCGGGGGAGAGTGTCAGAAGGTTACATTGTGTCATGTGTGTTTTGGGAAAATGGTGATTCGTTTTTTTTGGCTCTGTTGTATGTGTGATGTTGAGGGGAAGGATTTTGGTCCCCCGTAAAGGGAGGAAGAGGTCCGGAAGTGTACCACCTTCTCCTAAGGGGGAAAAGCGTAGTGACTTGTTCGGATCCTCTGTATTTGCAAAGTTTTTTTTTTGCCCTAAAGAGAGGATGAGGGGGCAGTAGGTTAAGTGGGGTAGAACAAGGGGCTTTGAAAAGATGCAATTTTGTGCGCGCGCAGCTTTGCGGAACCTCCCCCGGCTGCTCTGTACTCTGGCCGCGATACCAAATTTTGGCGTTTTTGGGGTTTGTTGAATCTGAGATTTTATCTATGTTAAGGCGAGACTATGTTTATTATTCTTCGGGGATTGGTGTGGGTTTTGGTTTAAAAAAGGGGATAGATTATTGCTCGGCTTCTCGGGTTTTTTTTATTAAAAAAGTGACTTTAGTTTTTTTTGGGGTGTGATGAATCCTCCCCGGGTTTCCCCCCGCTGGGTTCAGTAATTTCCCATTGGATGCGGGCAGTTAATTTATCTAATTGTCTGGAGCGTGCTAAAGTGTCACGTCGTCTGCGTCGAATGGTCAGTATTTCCCGTTGTGTCGGGTCAGGGAGGGCATGAGTGTACATGTTAAAGAAGTTGGGGAAAGGATAGAGCCCCGGGGGACCCCGGCTAGTTGGGGTAAAAGGGTCGGAAAATTGTCTGTTCGGGGTCTATCGTCTGTCTGTCAGAAAATTTTCATATAGTCTTTTTGTCAGAATGGGGGGGTCAAAAATCTTACTATTTTTATTTGGTCCGTGTCCACACGGGGCGATGCTTTTTTACGTCTTTTGTCACTAGAAAGTTTTTAATAGTTGTTTTTGTGCTCCCTTTGAGTGGCACTATGGTGTTTGCGCGTCGTCGGTGGAGTGTCCTTCCGAAACCCAAAAATCTTTGGGGGCAGGAGGTTTTTTTTCTCGAGGTCGCTTAATCGGGTGCATACAGCTTTCAAAAAGGGCTTTCTAGAATGTCAGGAGGCAATCGACGGTAATTTTTGGCAGGTGAGGGCTTTTCCGGGTTTGGGATGAAATGTGGTGGCGGTTTTGAAGGCTTTTGGGAAAAACCTGTGGGGGCGAGGGGGTTAAAAATGGGTGAGTGGGAAATGCGGTGGGGGGAGATTTTTTAAAATGGGCCGTATGCCTGTGGGGGCCCCGGGCGCGGCGTGGGTTCTTTTGATAGCCTGGCGACATCCTCCCCTCAAAGGGTGTGGGGAGAGGGGTTTCGTGGTTTTAAATTTTTTTGTGTTTTTGTACCCAGGGAATATGTCTACTTCGTGTCGGTGCAGTGTGTGGTAATATTTCTAGTGTTTGTGCTGGGGATTTGCTGAGGGGGGGGGTGTGGGCCGGAAAAAAGTTTCCCCGTGTTTTTTAAAAGATGGTGACTCGGGCAGGGGCCTTTCCCCGGGTGTTTTGCGGTAAAAAAATCGAACTTCCCTCTTTATTCCCTTTATTCTGTCCCCTTGCCGAACTCATGGGTTAGAAGTACCTTGTGTCCATGGCCTGTACTAAACTTTTCCAGTATGTGTCGTGGGCAGTCTGTAATGTCGGGGTGTTGGCGAGATATTTAAGTCTCCCCGGCTCTGATGTGATTTTGAATGTTGCGTGCAAAGGGGGTTCTGTGCAGATAAGGAGACGTTGTTCCCCGGGTAGGGGTTTAAAATCATAGAAAAAATTTTTGTTTTTTCTTTTTGGGATGTACGGGTTTGCACTGTGAGGATTTTTCTTTAAGAGTGTTTTTGGCTGTGTCAAATTGAGGTGGTTTGTCTTCTGTGGTGGGGGTTTTGGGGTGTTTGCGAGGGCAAACCTTGAAGTCTGCCCCGTTTGCGTTCTTGTAGTCAAAATAAGGTGGTGAAGGGACGGAATGGGTTTGTGGATATACGGGAATTAGAGGTATGTGATCCGAGCCACAGAGGGGGCCCCCAGAGAGGTGGTGGTGAGGGGAAGGGCTGTCTGTTTGTGATGGCAAGGGCGGGTCGCCCGTGCCCCATTTCCAAAGGGAAAAATTTGGGAATCTGGCCGAGAAAACGAAGGCGTTTCAAGTTTTCAAGTTGGTGTAGCTGAAGGCCGTGTGGGTTTTTCCTCCTTTTTCCTGGGTTTTTGGGTGTTTTTGCAGCGTTGAGATCGCAAATGAATAAAAAGGTATTTGTGGGGGTTGAATAGCCCGTTGTAAAAACGGGTTTAAGAGGAAGTCCGGGGGGGGGTCGGCGAAAGGTTGTGGCCCCAAAAATGGGACCTGTGAGGAAATAAATTTTGGCTGCAAAGAAATGGTGTAGGCCGGTCCTTTAAGAATTTCGTGCCCGAAGAGGGGTTTTTTAAATCAGGATGGCTACGGCCGTCGTGGGAAATGGCTTGGTTTTTTTTAAAAAGTGTATCCTACATTTTTAAAGGGGGTTTTCTAGAGCCCCAAATTCATTGGGGAAAAGACATGTCTGGGCCCTAAAAAATCTTAAAAACTCTTTTATTAGATGACGATTATTTTTGTACCCGCGAAAATTTAGCTGCATGAAGGTGATCTTTAGCGAAACGGTTTTTTTTATTAACTATTAAGTTTCCCTGGGCTTTGGCTTTAAGATGCGGGGTGGCGCTATTTATCCCGGGTTCGGGCCTGCCCCGCACCTATTGGGTGGGGGGGTGGGTTCCGCCCCGTTTTATAGGGGTGACCTATCTGGCGGCGGGGCGTCCGCGCGTATCTGGCAACTCTCCCCGTCACCCTACTTCCCTTTCCAAAAAGGGGCGAGCTACACTCTGCTCCAGCCATCTTTACCATCACAAAACATACGCGGGAAATTTTGGGAATTTTTGTCCCCAACGTCTATACTTGATCAAATTTGGGAGCGAGCTTCCCCTCGAGCCGCTTTCCCCTTTACCATAAGACCCTTTGGGAAACCCAAATTTCCGCCAAAAAATGTTTAACTACTCCCAAATATTGTTGGATCGGGTTTTTTGAATTTTTACAAAGAAAAATTTTACATGCAAGAGTCTGGGCAAAAACAATGGGGGCGTCGGAAGAATTTTTTTTGCGTAAAAAAAAGCCCTTAATGAGTAATTAGCGTAAACTACTCCTAATTATTGTCGGGTTGAGCTGAAATTCGACATCCAATAGTGCTGCCCAAAATCAATGGGGGTCTGAGCACAAACTTTTTGCATAAAAAAACCCCTTAATGAGTAATTCACGTAATGAGTTAATTGGCTGAAACGTGCTCACTGCCACGTTCCAGCCGCAAGAACTGAGCCAAAAGCAAAGGGGCCAGAGGTTGGACGCCCCATAATTTATATTTTATATATATATATATATATATATATATTATATTATATTATATATATATATTTCTCTCTCTCTCTCTTTTCTCTCTCTCTCTCTCTCCTTTTCTCCCCTCTCTCTCTCTCTCTCTCCTCTCTCTCCTATTTGTACATAAAACATTATACACACACCAGGTTGACAGTGGTTCATGTCTAACAACCCCAAATAGTCGAAGACCAAAATTTTTCTAAAAATTCCTATATGCAGCTCGTCCCATGCGCAGCGAAGTATTACGGTTTGGGGAGTAAAACTGTGGAATCGGCTGCCAGATCTTAAAAACATCACCGAGAGTAACATTTTCAAGGATAAAATATGGATAAAAGTCCTTCAATAATAGCTAATCCTTGTTTATTCGTGTGTATTTTAGTTTTTTGCATGCTTGTGTGTTGTTTGTTAATGTTAGCATTTGTTTTTGTCTAATCAAGATTTGCGTATGTCCTATTTGTATTTCACTTTTTATTCACATAGTAATTTTTTATGTTATTAACTATTGCTTATATATCTTTGGTAGTATTTTCAAGGGTATTGTGATTTATTATTTATATTATTTCTCAGGCCTTATTTGTCTGACCTAAATCGGCAATTACGTTACGCAACAGGTCTGTATAAGAGCTCCGGCTCAACAGACCGAGCCTTATAATATATACATGTATATAGAGTATACATTACTGTATTGATAAAAGGCCAATAAATAAATCTCTCTCTCTCTCTCTCTCGTTGAACTTGTACACTTTCTTTTTTTCTCTCTCCTTTCAAGGTTCACTTTAATGTAAGTGTTCCTCCTTTCCTCCTTACTAGTGTGTCTGGTTTACACAAACGTACACGCGGATTTGTTAGCTTAACCACTGGACCTTTCCTACACTGTCATTCTTTCCTTTTTTCAAACAAATTTGATTTTCATGAATATTTTTATATTTGGTGGAATTTCAACCCTTCTTTATGCATGCAAACAAGGCCAAGGAAATAGATCTATTCCCTTGGCCTTGCATGCAATACATCCCTTTACTCACGTATACGGCAAAAATAGAATTTAAAAAACTACCCTTCTTAAAAGCATCAGAACAAGTACACGCTTATCTGCTTTCAGTATCTCGTAAACATTCATTTCCTTGGGTATCACATTGGTCACCATCTTTCATTCCTTCCCTGCATGTTCTCCTTAGCAAAAACACCGCGACGCCCCCATGACCCTACGCGCACGCCCTCCCAAGCTCTTGGTCACGCCCTTCTACCTCCCTTCCACCTCATACTTTCCTCCTCCTCATGCCCTGTAACTCTCTCCTCTCTCTTCTCACCCAACCTAAAACCGAAGCTATATTCCTATCTCCCTTCCTAAATCCTACCTACCTTCCACACCCTCCACGATACACCAACTTTTACGTAAATTAAGTGGCGGCACACAAGTTCTCCCGCAGCCCAGGCGTGGCGTGGGAGAGAGGGCGGATGTGACTTATGGAAACAGCGGCGTCCCAGAACCAAACATGTATTATGCCTTATGTACACACGTGCCGCCTTCGTCTTAGTTTTTTTTTTCTCTCTCTCTCAAACCCGAATAAGCCACAAATATTCATTTCTTCATCATGGCAAGCAGGTACAGGTGAGAGCAGGAAAGAGCGTGATGCTGCTATCAGACTTTCCCTCATTTCCTTCTCCCTTCTATACCAATTCATACATATTCTTTTCTTCTTATGCATTTCTCCCCTCTCATCTACTTCCATTTATGTATTGCTAATCAGTCATACATTACGTTTTCCAAATATATTCCTCGTTCTTCACTTTCGCCTACATTTTCCATTTTATTTTCTTGTTTCAACGGTAACCCTGCAACATCCCGCTGCCCTCACCACATGTTCCTTTCATTGCCCCTCACAGCCACTTTGTCTCTCTCTTTTACCCTGCCCTGCCCTGCCCCTTCACGCTGCGCCCCATGCACCTCCATCTGCCCTTCCCCTCCCCCTCCACCTAACCCCAAACGACCCACGACTTCCCTCACCACGCCCCCCAACACTCCTGCACACTCACCAGAATCCTTCGTGCCCTCAAAGGTCGTCCTGAGAGGAAATAAAAACAAGTGTACAGTCGAGGTTATTTCGTGTGGAGACAGGAGAGTAGTGAGGGAGGAAAGTATCGTGAGTTTGTTGGGAGGAAAGTATGCTATATCTTGTGTTTACAGAAAGAAAATTGGAACACTTATTTAGTTAGAAAAGAAAAGTAATGTGTAACTGTGCGTCAGTCTGTTTTATACAGGGTTTAAAACATAATTTTGATGAATATTCGTCAGGCAATTATAAAAATGCTCGACTATTGCCACAGAAGGAAGAAAAAATTTAATGCGAAAAGTTTTTCGAAATTCAAAAAAATAAAAGTTCTCATAGAAAGCAGTTGATCTAGGTGAGTGAGTGCATAGTGTAGGCAGAGGGGAAAATGAATTATAAACGTCAGACAAACTGGACAAAAAAAGGAGGTGGGAGGGGCGTTCATACCGGCACGCAAACATGCAAAAAAAAAATTAAATTAAACACGATGAAATTTTGAAAGTGTAAATCATACTGGACCGGAACATCAGCATGACACTGCCCGCAAGAAGCCAAGGGGAACATCAGCAAAGACACTGCCAGCAAGAAGCCAAGGAGAAAAATCAGCATGACCTGCCCCGCAAAGAAGCCAAGGGAACATCACCATGACACTGCAAGCAAGAAGCCAAGGGGAACATCAGCATGACACTGCAAACAAGAAGCCAAGGGGAACATCAGCATGACACTGCCCAGCAGAAGCCAAGGGGAACATCAGCATGACACTGCAAGCAAGAAGCCAAGGGAAACATCACCATGACACTGCAAGCAAGAAGCCAAGGGGGAAAATCAGCATGACACTGCCAGCAAGAAGCCCAAGGGAAACATCACCATGACACTGCAAGCAAAAAGCCAAGGGGAACATCACATGACACTGCCACAAGAACCAAGGAAACATCACCATGACACTGCAAGCAAGAAACCAAGGGGAACATCAGCATGACACTGCCAGCAAGAAGCCAAGGGGAACATCAGCATGACACTTTCAAGCAAGAAGCCAAGGGGAACATCAGCATGACACTGCCCCAAGAAGCCAAGGGAAACTCACCATGACACTGCAAGCAAGAAGCCAAAGGGGGAAAATCAGCATGACACTGCCAGCAAGAAGCCAAGGGGAACATCAGCATGACACTGCAAGCAAGAAGCCAGGGGAACATCAGCATGACACTGCCAGCAAGAAGCCAAGGGAACATCAGCATGACACTGCAAGCAGAAGCCAAGGGAACATCACATGACACTGCCACAAGAAGCCAAGGGGAACTCAGCATGACACTGCAACAAGAAGCCAAAGGGGGAAAATCAGCATGACACTGCAAGCAAGAACCAAGGGGAACATCAGCATGACACTGCAAGCAAAAAGCCAAGGGAACATCAGCATGACACTGCAAGCAAGAAGCCCAAAGGGGAACATCAGCATGACACTGCAAGCAAGAAGCCAAGGGGAACATCAGCATGACACTGCAAGCAAGAAGCCAAGGGGGAACATCAGCATGACAACTGCCGCAAGAGCCAAGGGGAACATCAGCATGACACTGCAAGCAAGAAGCCAAGGGGAACTCAAACATGACACTGCAGCAGAACCAAGGGAACATCAGCATGACACTGCAAGCAAGAAGCCAAGGGGAACATCAGCATGACACTGCCCAAGCAGAAGCCAAGGGGAACATCAGCATGACACTGCAAGCAAGAAGCCAAGGGGAACATCAGCATGACACTGCAACAAGAAGCCAAGGGGAAACTCAGCATGACACTGCAAGCAAGAAGCCCCCCCGGGGACATCAGCATGACACTGCCACAAGAAGCAAGGAACATCACATGACACTGCAAAACAGGAAGCCAAGGGGAACATCAGCAGACACTGCCAGCAAGAAGCCAAGGGGAACATCACATGCACTGCCAGCAAGAAGCCAAAGGGGGAACATCACATGACACTGCCAGCAAGAGCAAGGGAACATCAGCAGACACTGCAACAAGAAGCCAAGGGAAAATCAGCATACACTGCAAACCCAAAAACCAAGGGAACTCACATGACACTGCAACGAAGCCAAGGGGAACATCAGCATGACCTGCCCAACCGAAGCCAAGGGAAAACACATGACACTGCACAAGAAGCCAAGGGGAACCCTCACATACACTGCAAGCAGAAACCAGGGAAAATCAGCATACAAATGCCAGCAAGAAGCCAGGGGAACATCAGCATGACACTGCCGCAAACCAAGGGCCCTCAGCATGACACTGCCAGCAAAGCCAAGGAGAACATCAGCCGACACTGCCAGCAAGAAGCCAAGGGAACATCACCTGACACTGCCAGCAAGAAGCCAAGGGGAACATCAGCATGACACTGCCACAAAGCCAAGGGGAACATCCCGCATGACACTGCCACAAAAGCCAAGGGGAACACCCCCATGACACTGCCAGCAAGAAGCCCAAGGGAACATCACCATGACACTGCCAGAAGAAGCCAAGGGGAACATCACATGACACTGCCACAAGAAGCCAAGGGGAACATCAGCATGACACTGCCAGCAGAAGCCAAGGGGAACATCAGCATGACACTGCCCGCAGAAGCCAAGGGGAACATCAGCATGACACTGCAGCAAGAAGCCAAGGGAACATCACCATGACACTGCCACAGAAGCCAAGGGAATAAAGACAGAAAAAAGGGGAAAAAAACTAGTAACGAAGGGGATGATAATCATGATTCAAAATAGCGAAATACATAATATGCTGCGTTTTGGTCTTGAATTAATCTAGCGACTGTAAGGCCATTGTAAGATTAACCATAAGGAGGAAATCATGGAAGGAAAAGAATACTAAGCAAAAATACATGAAGTTGGAGAGGGAGGAATAGAGAAGATAAATTAATGATGTAAAGGTTTTATGGTGGAGAGAGAGAGAGGGGAGAGAGAGAGAGAAGAGAGAGAGAGAGAGAGGAGAAGAGAGAGGAAAAGAGAGAGAGAGAGAGGGGAGAAGAGAGAGAGAGAGAGAGAGAGAGAGAGAGATAGAGAGAAGAGATCTACAAATTAGGTATCAATTCAACTCGTTTTTTTATTCACTTTACTTTCGTAAGAACGTATTGTTTGGCATGAGAGGTTATTATCTCTTTTTTTTCTCTCTCTCTCTCACAAGAGAACAAAACCCACACTTCCCTTAAGACACACAAAACAATGGTTGAGAGGGGGAAGTGGAGGAAGCGAGGAAGATGGTGGGAGAGGAGGAGGAGGAGGGGGGGGATTGAAGGTGGGCTTTGGAATGGATGAATAAGTAGGAGTAGTGGGTTTAAAAAAGGGGGGGGAGAAAAAGAGAAGAAGCGGAGAGAGAGAGAGAGAGAGAGAGAGAGAGAGAGAGAGAGAGAGAGAGAGAGAGAGAGAGAGAGAGAAGGAGAAGAGAGAGAGGAGAGAGAGAGAGAGATAGAGAGAGAGAGAAGAGGAAGAGAGAAAGGGAGAGAGAGAGAGGGGAGAAAAAGGTGGGTTAGAATGTTTTCTTTCAAATCTAGGGAATGATAACAATGATAATATTTATGATGATAGCAAAATAAAAATAGTAAAATGATAACAATAATAGGTAAAAATAAAGATAATGATAAAAAAAATGTCCCACACTCAACATTAAGATTCTTATTAGTAATAAGATGGCAAGGGACATACAAATATATAAATGGGAGGGCAAGTTATGTATTGCAAACACTTCAGTACAGCTTTCAGGTGAACAATAAAATTACCGTTTTTCTTTTCTTTCCTTTAAAGGTAAAATTGTTGTGTCGCTACGATTCATCAGGTTTGTAGGGCTTTTGTGTGCATTTTCCGTTTCATCGAGAAGTTTTTAGCGTGGTGGCCCACAAGATTACAGTTTGTGAAAATCCCGTGTCGGGGATTACCCCATAATGATCACGTTTAAACCTTTAAATAAATAAATTTCGTTTTTTGGGTAAAAACCGTCCATTTTTGTTCTCTCTTTCTACCCATGCCGGGTTCGGGGAAAAAAAGATGCCCCGTAATTAAGGGAACCCAAATCGGGAAACTACCTTATTTTCAGGCATTAAGGGGAAAGGAAACATTAACCCGGAGGAAGTAAAGGGAATTTTTTTAAACCAGTAAAATTTTGCAGCGTTTCAGACCAAGGTTTTTTTTTTTAAAGGGACAAAATTAATCGCCTTTAATTTAAAAGTTTGTTAATTTTGGTGTTCGGACTTTTTTAAAAGTAAAAACACCAACCCTGAAAAAACGCCCCGCGACACAACCCATATTGGGGAAAAACCAGCATAAACCCAGCCCCCGGTTTTAAAAACATTCACCTGCCCTCTTTAAGCGCTCACCGGGGTGTCCCCATTCGTAGAGGGCCGGACCCCCGGCGCGCAGCCCACACCCCGTCAACACGTTTTAAACCCGTTAACCCCCGCCCGCCAACCCCCGGGGCGGAGCCGGGCAGGGGGTGCGGGGGGGAAAGGAAAGGGAGGGGGAAGGTGGGGGAAAAGAAAAAAAATTGGAAAAGAAAAAAACAGAGGAAAAAAATTGGGAAAGGGCCGTCTTTGGATATTTTTTCGGCTAAAAAATTTCCCCAAAACGAAAAAATGTTTCATACGACGAAAAAAACCCTTTAAACGTTTTTAGTACGAACTTACCCTTCAAAAACCCTGTTACTTTAAAAAAGTAAAAATTTTTCCCTCGCCGTACCACATTTTTGGGGATGATCTATTTGGGGGTCTCCGGGGTTTAAAGTTTACACCCCCTTTTAAATCGGATAGGGGAGTTATGGGGAAGAACTTGTAAAGAAAAAAAAGCGCACTGGGTTTTTCTCATGTTTATTTTTGCACAGTGAACTTTAAAAGATAAAAGGGACCCCAGCTTTTCTTTGGTTGACACAGTGCACCGAAAACGTCTCCCCAAAAAAGATAAGTGATTCGTGACTTTTTTTGTAAAAGATTGTTCCTTTTTTCAGGTGTACGTATTTTTGGGGAAAATTTTACAACTCAGGGTTTATGGGGATATTGTTAAATAACTGAAAATATAACTTTCCTCCGTTGCCTACAATTAAAATTAAATAAGAGCTGCATCATTTTTTTCCGTTTTCGATTTTTTCTGATGTGCCCGGCAGACTTGTTCTCTCCACCACCCATTGCGGGTGTGACTTTGCCAAATTTTATTTTTTTGTTTTAAAAAAAATTAAACCCCCAAAAAAATAGAAAAATAAACCGTTAAAACCTTGACTGGTTGCAATTTTTATGGGGTTTTAAAATTTCCCGATAAAACCCCAAGTACGTTAGGGAACTTAAAAAACAACTTAATGTTTGGCCATGAAAAACTGCCTTTTTTTTTTCTTTCAATTAGGGTCCATTTTCTTATCCATGGGGGGTTTTTGTCCCCCAATTTTTTTAAACCCACGGCGCAGGGACATTTTACCCCGGCCGGTGTGCGTGGCGGGCCAGAAGGCAGGGTTTTTAGGGGCCCTTTTAAAAATTTCTCTTTCTTAAAGATTTACAAGTTATCCCGCAAAAAACACGCCCCCGGGGGTGCCGGGAATCTTTTTCGGGCCGGGGGGAGGAGAGGGGTTGGGGGCAAATTTTATTCAAAAAAACTGTGTGTGTGTTTTGGTTTTGGTGTGTGTGTGGGTGTGTGTGGGGGGGGGTGTGTGTGGGTTTGTGTTGTGGGGTGTGTTGTGTGTGGGTGGGTGGGGGGGTGGGTGGGTGGGGGGGTGGGTTTGGGTGGTGGGTGGGGGGGGGGGGTTTGGGTGGGGGGGGGGTGGGTGGGTGGGTGTTTTGTGTGTGTGGGGTGTTTGTGTTTGTTTGGCGCGGGGCGCGTTTTTGCAAAAAGAAGCCCAAAAAAAGGGCGGTAAGGGTTGCGGGGGTGAGGGTTTATGTAAAACCCTTTGGCGCCGGGTTTGATGATTTCAGGGGACGGAGCGGTACGGGGCCACCGATATGTAATTTTACCTACCTAATATTTTTTAAATCAGTAAAAAAAGAAAATACTGTTTTTCGGAAAATTTTTTGGTTTTTTTAATATTATCAAAAAAAAAACCCGTAAAACACCCCCTAAAATAAATCCCAAATTATGAGACTCAAAAAATTGGCAGAATTTAAACCCCCTTTTTTGCCTTTTAATATTTTGCTAAAAAACTTTTTTACTGGAGAATATAAAATAGAAGGGGAAATTTTTTATTTGTTTTCCCATTGAATATTTTTTTTTTTTCGGGATAAATGAATTAGCAGCAGGGCCAAAAATTTTAGGGGGTTTAACTAACTAAAAGATATAAATCGGGAAATTTTTTTTCCCGATTAAATGAGTTTTTTTATTTAGTTACCGGCCCAATTTATGTATGGTTCTAAATTTATTTATCAGAAAAACGAATGTATCCAAAGGAAAGCTAATTAAATTCCGTTCTATTGAAAATTCCCCCAATGTTAAAAAGTTTTTTGAGCAAAATATTAAAAGGCCCCAAGAGCCGAAATTCAGGATATTTCTTGAGTTTTCATAATGGCAATTTTTTTAGGGGTGTTTTACGGTTTTTTATTTTATAAATTATAGAACAAACATTTCTTGCGAGCCCTTTTGCGAGTGAGGACGTACTCGCTGAAAACTCGGGCGCCACTGACTTGTGGAGCCCTCAGGGGCGCCCGGAGCCCCACTCTGATGATGACGTAAACCCTCCTCTTTGCCTCCCCGCAAAGGGTTTTTTATATAGAACGGCTTTGGGAGTTTAATGATGATGAGGGTGGGGTTTGGGGGGGGTGGGGCAGTAATGTTTGTTGTTAATAGTGGTGTTGGGTTGGTTGTGGCCCCCCCGGTTGGCGTGGTGGTTTTCGTTTTTGGGGGGGGCGGCGTCTTGGGCATATACGCCGAGGGTCAGATAAAAAAACGCAGAGGGGAAAATTTCCCCTTCACTCCTGCCTCGACACATTCTTAAAATTTGTTCACCATCATGACAACGTTAATTGCAAAAAATTTCCCCCAAACACACACACACCCCAAAAACACACACACACACACACAACACACCATAGATAGAAAGTTTACACCCCCTTTAAAAACAATAATGTTTAAAAAAATTTTTTTAAAAAAAATATAATCGGAAAAAGTATTTTTTTTTGGGAAAGTTTTAAGTGTGACAAGAATAAAGGGAAAAGGGGAGGGGAGAGGGGAGGAAAGAGAAAAGAGGGGAGAGAGAGAGAGAGAGGGGAAAAGAGAGAGAGAGAGAGAGAGAGAGAGAAATTGCTGACTCACTTTCTTTGTTTATTGAAAACGGCCACATTTAGGGAATGGAAGCCTCGCGGCCTATACAAACCTGTCACTTCCAAAATGCTAAAAAAAAATACAGGAAAAATTATCCGTGAAAACAGAATTTAAAAAAAACCTTAAGTGAATACAATAACGCTTCAATTTTGTACAGGAAGGGGAATACTGACGAGCGTATCTATGCTGGGGGGGGGGAAAATTTACAAGCAAACGTCCCTTTGATTAAACCGTTTATTTTTTTTTTCTCTTGGGCAACAGAAATTTTTCAGGAGTCAGTATGCACCCGTTTTACCTCCCCAGTTCCCTGAATTTTTTTATCTATTTTATTATAAATTTATATATAAAAATTTTTATAACACCCCAAACATTAGTATTTGATTTCCTAAAGGATTCGAAGAGGAGCTTCTCCGGAAAAACCCCGCCCGCCGGGAAACCTTGATTTTGAGGGCCCCAAAAGTTTGGGTTAAAAAAGAAACTACAGGGTTTTTGCTTAGATACCCCCCTGGACAACAAATTTCAAAAAAAAAATTTTTTACTGGAGATGGGTAAAGTGATTTTGGGCTAATTTTTTACGTGGGTTTCAAAAATCATAACCCTTTTTTCTGTATCACGTCAGGGGTTTTTAGTTTTCGAAATACTCCCATTGCCCAGAAGTCAGGATTTCAATTTAAATTTAAAAAAAAATTCATTTTTCATTTTTTTTCATCATGAATGCTTCAAAAAAATAGAAAAATTTCAGAAAAACTCTACTAGAATGTAATTAAAAATGCTTTAGGCATTTGGCTTTCCCTTTTGTGCTGCTCTGTGTCAGTTCACGATGCAGGAACCAGCAGAAGTCGCCCATAATGTTGGGTTGTGCCCCCCTTTTGGTAACGCGTCTCCATGAGTGAAATCTCTTGGTGGAATCGCTCGCCTTTGCTCGTCCGAGACAGCTCCCAAGTTGTCAGGGAAGAAGTTCAGGTTGCTGGTGTAGGAAATGGATCTTCAGGGACATCCGGGAGCCAAGTTTCCTGAAGGACCCCAGCACTGCTGCACTATTTCTTCATAGTTGTCCGCGCGCTCGTTCCCCAAGAAGTTGTCCGTCACAGCTTTGAAGCTCCTCCACGCTGCCAGCTCTTTGGGGTTTAGAGTTGTCGGAAAAGTTTCGTCCTTCATTACCTCTCGGATTTGCGGTCCAACAAAGACACCAGCCTTGATCTTAGCCTCCGACAAGGTGTTGCCAAACTTCTCCTTCAGGATAAAAACCCACGCCCATTCAGACCCATTGCCCGTAAAAAAATTCTTCATCAAGCCGAGCTTTATGTGGATTTGGTGGAAGGAAAATCTTGGCTGGGTCGACAAGGGCGACATGCTTCACGTTGTATCGACAGGTACATGCTCCGTCCGCTTTTCCAATCATTCTTCGTCCAGTGATTCTTGTCGTCTCTGCTATCCAGAGACAAAGGAAGCACATGTATTTCGTGTAGCCTGACTGCAGCCCTAACAACAGCCCCACCAACTTTCAAGTCTCCGCAGATGTGCCAGTTGAAGTCATTGTACTTGATGGAATAAAGCAGCTGCCGCATAGCTCATAGGTCTCTTTCATGCGAACGCGTGAGCCAGGGGGACTGTTTGGTTTCTTGTTGCCATTGGGGAGCAAACAGCCTTCAAGCTGTTCTTCCCCGAGTCGATGAGAGGCGCCAGTCTGCAGGATCGTGATCACACCCAAGTTTTTTTAAACAGACCGTTGATGTCACTGCGAATGTCATCGTGTCTTCCATCTAAAAGAACTGAGCCATGTCGCTGTGGACGTGCTCTGAACAAGGATATCTTGGTGTTAGGTTCAAGTAGATTCCACTGCTGCAGCCTTGATCCAAGCAGCTCTGCCTTCGCCTTTGACAGCGAGAGATCTCTTACAAGATCATTTAACTCTCCCTGGTTCAGAAAGGGGTGGGTTTTTTGGTTCTTGAGTGTCGGTTCAAAAGGTTCATCACCATCCTCTTCGCCACTGCTTTCGTTATGTTCTGATCAGCTGGACATGTTGGAACGGGGGGTTTTCGTCATCATGAGGCACAGGTTTACGAGCAGAGACGGGAGTCAGCGTACTTGATGTGGCCTTTATTCTTCCGTTGAAGCCGGCGTGCTTGTGCAGCAGAAATAACAATCATCATGATGATTCTGCGGCTCACGCCATATCATGGCACCCAAATGGAATGCTCGCGCGCTTGCCCACCAAACCCCTGAGTTTAAGGCTGAGTGGCAGCTTGTGCAGGGAGATGTGTGGTGCCCAGCTCTTTTCCCTTTGGTCCCCCACCTTACACCCGAAGTAGTGAAAGCAGGCGGCCTTCATTTTCACTGCCGTAGATACACTTCGTGTTGATCTTTTTTGGTTTTACCGACCACAGACATAACAGAAGTTGTCTGGATGATTGGTACAGGAACGTCTACTCATGTTTAACTGAAAGAAAGAAAGAACAAAAATTAGTAGTTATATAAGTACGTTTTTATCGTAGTTTACGTAAGAGGGGGTAGGGTGCAGACTGCACTCTAAAGGTCGCTGTCTGTAGCCCAGATTTGTATAGCGTATTGATTGCGGCGTGATGTGGTTGGTTGCCGCGTGGTCTAGTTTGTGTTAAAGAAAGTCGTTTCCAAGAGCGCGTGACTTTGTTCTGCGCGCAGCCAACGGCTCACAAGGCCACAAACTAGACCACGCGCAACCAACCACATCCCCCCCGCAATCAATACGCTATACCCAAAACTAGCTACAGACAGCGACCTTCAAGTGCAGTCTGCAGCCTACCACCTCTTCGAAAAAGGCATTTAAAGACATATGGAATTGAAGCATTCATGATGAATAAATGAATAAATGAATTTTTGTAAAATTTTATTGAATCCTGACTTTTAGCAATGGGAGTATTTCTGTAACTCAAAATCCTGACGTGATACAGCAAAACGGTTATGATTTTTGAAATCAGCGTACCCAAAATTAGTCCCAAATCCTTTACACATCTCCAGTAGCAAACATGTTGTTGTCCAGTGTTATTAGTAAAGCAAATCATAAAACATTAGCTCTCTCTCTCTCTCTCTCTCTCTCTCTCTCTCTCTCTTTCCTCTCTCTCCTTCTTTTTTCCCCTCTCTCTTCTCTCTCTCTCTCTCTCTCAGTCGCATAAGAACCCCGAGGGATTCATGATACGTAGCTAACCTAAGTTCCTGACTCAACGCAAAAAAAACGAGTCGTTTGATGAAAATGGAAGGAAAACGAGGCATAGCGTGGACATTTTGTGTACGGTAGGGGGCTAGAGTTGGCGATGTGGAGAATGTAAAAGTAGGAAGGGTATGACGATTTGAAGTGTTTTTAATTAAAACGGTATGAGGGTTGAGAGTAATGTAGGTGGAGAGGGGAGTGGGTGGATGGTGGGTGAAAAAAAATTATTATAATGAAGGTAAAGACTTAGGTGGATGGTGAGGTTCGGAATAACGTTCTAGGTTCTTGTGATGTTCGTAATGGTTCAATATTGATGATGGTGGGTAGTGGAGGTGGTTGTGGTGGACTATGAGTGGTGGACCGTGGTTACATTGTGTAGGTGGTAGTGGTTGACAGAGTAAGTAGTGAAGATGGTTGTGGTGGACCATGTGCGAGTGGAAGGGTAAGAATATGAATTATAACGTTTAAGAGGCAACAGGCCCCACTTTTACTTATGTTGTCCTTATAAAGCCTCCATTTTCTACAACTGCACTTTTATATAGTTAGTTCTCTATTAACGTGACTTCCTTTATGGTAGACCTTACTATATATCCTACTGATATGTATGCACTATTTAAGTTACTGTGAATAATAACTAAGATAAATTACAAGTCATCACGTTTACTACATATCACTCGCAACTTTAACCTAATCAAGGCAGGTATATCATGCATTTTACAATATAAATAATTAACTAATTGGAATGTATTTTTTGTTTTTGTTTGAAGAATTTCGTCAGTTATCGACGCAGCTGAGATGGATCTCCACTGTAAACCAACAGCTCTCTCTCAGACTACCCCTAGAGAGCGGTCTGCTAGTGCTTTAGTGTTGGCCAAAGCCAACCCGGGAGGCGGGTTACAAACCCGCGGCTAACACCCGGTACCCTTCACTGCTGGGTGGACAGGGGCTCGGGTTTTAAGGAAACAGCCCGCCTGTCTCCGCTCCGCCCGGGGGTCGAACCCGGGACTTCTCGGTTGTGAACCGAGCGTGCTACCCCACACTACGGAGTAAACCCCAACCTTGAGGTACTCCGTAGTGTAGATGAGGTAATCTCATCATCCATAGTTCCATCACACATAAAACCCTAAATGCAGTCAGTCTCATATAGCTACAAACGCACAATAATACTGTAGCTTCACTCACTCAGTGCATTAGTGACTTCAGATACTGATAATGAATGGAAGCAAATAGAATGAAGCAAGCTTCTTATGAGACATGTCGAAAAAAAACCCGAAGGAATATCGAATGAACCCAAACAAAAAATTAATTTAAGAATGTAGAATGTAGATTAAGGAAAAAAAAAAAAAAAATACCGAGTGAACAAGTGTTATAGATAAATGTAGCGAAAATAATGGTGATAGATAGGATGATGTTTGCCGCATTGGCTAATTAATACGGGGAGTGCTGAAAAAAAAATATAAGAGTAGGAAGCCAGTTAGACCCAAGCGTCGACACCTCGCTGATCGGGGCTCGCCGCTCGGCGTGAGGCCGGTCGGAGGCTCGATCAAAGTCACG
>JACEEZ010014853.1:0-2500 GCA_016584305.1 Chionoecetes opilio
TTTTGACCCCACGGCTAAGTGTCGTTGCAGGCCAGCTGCTCCCCAGCCTGCCGCCCCTGCCTTTCCCCAGCAAAAAGAAGGACGACCAACAGGAGAAAGACGATACGCGAATCGACACGACGCCCTACGAAGGTGACCCCATTTGACCTCACTTGACCTGGCACGCATATCACTGACCCCACGCTAATTTATTTTTTGGGGTAATTGAACCCCCTCTCACTTGACCTGGCACGCATATCGCTCACCCGCTTGACCTTGACCTATAATTTTGGCACTGCATTGACCTTTCCTGACCTAACTCCTCTTCCTAACTCCTCTATAATTTTTTTGTGATATTACTTTTACATCACAAAAAAATACTTGACCCCCAACCCACCACCCTCCTCTCCCCAAATTTGACCTTTCCCCTCCTTTGACCTTATGGATACCTCCCTTCTCTCCTCACCCCTCCCCTCCCCCCTCTTCTCTTCATTCAGTCACCTGCCCCCCCTCCTATAGTGGTACAAACCCCCCCATCTCCTCCTCCTTACCATTTTCTCGTACCTTTTCTCCTCCTCCTCCTCCTCCTCCTCCTCCTCCTCCTCCTCCTCCTCCTCCTCAAGACATTCCTAAATTGTCCCACGCATAAAGCAGGTGGAGGTGTCATTCTTTACATTAAAGATAATTTGCAAGCAATCGAAATCGATAAAGTAAATAAAGATCATTATGACTCAGTCTACGCAAAGATTAAGCTAAACGGTAAATTGCTAACTATTGGGACAATATATCGTCCTCCCAAATCTAATGCGGAAGTAGATTGCCTCCTGTATGACGAGATAAAGTCAGTTGTCAACAATAATAACGATACAATTATATGTGGAGATTTTAACCTACCTCGTATAAACTGGAATAATAATTCTGCTGATAGAGAAGGTATGCGATTGCTGATATGGTAAACGAAGTATATTTAAATAAGGTTGGTCCGTGAGCCTACAAGGGATAATAGTATCCTAGATTTAGTTTTCACTACCGACATTGATCTGATTGATTACTGCGATATAGGTGAACATTTGGCAAACAGTGATCACAGGCTAATCAGATGCGGCATAAATTGCAATGTAGACATCACAGAAAATCGGTTATTAGTTCCCAATTATAATAAAGCAGATTTCACGAAGATCAGCAGGGTACTAAGAGAAGTTGATTGGATTGACCTACTAAATGGTAATAACGCCGAAAACATGTGTAATGTATTCACAAATAAATTCCAATCGGTGGTTGAAAAACATGTTCCCATGGTAAGAAAACGTTTGAATAACATAAACAGACCCAGTTGGATGACTAATGAGATTCAACAAATCATTGGCAGTAAGCGCCGAGCGTATAAAGTTTACAAGCGATCAAATGCGGACTGCGATTCTAGAGAATACACGGATTACTCAATACTAAACTCCCAGCATGGATTTCGAAATAAGAGATCCTGCTTAACAAGCCTACTCGATTTTTTTAATGTCATTTATTCAAACTGGGACGCTAAAATTCCCTCGGATATAATATATCTTGATTTTCAGAAAGCCTTCGATACAGTTCCCCATAAGCGACTTTTGACCAAGCTAAGGGCACATGGCTTAGGAGAGCAATTCTGTTCATGGATTGGCGATTGGCTTTCAAATCGTAAACAACGGGTAGTAATAAATGGCGAGGCATCTGATTGGTTAGATGTTACTTGTGGGGTGCCTCAGGGCTCGGTCTTGGGTCCTACTCTTTTTCTGATATATATCAACGATCTGGACTGCGGACTTGTATCTAAAATATCGAAATTTGCAGATGACACCAAATTAGGCGGTAAAGCATATACTAGAGAAAACTGCGAACTCATACAACGTGATCTCGACAAACTATCAGATTGGAGTGATAAATGGCTATTAAAATTCAATTCCGATAAATGTAAAGTAATGCATATAGGCAACGATAACCTCAAATATAACTATCAAATGCAAAATAAATCGTTAACTGAAGTACAGCAGGAAAAGGATATAGGTGTCATCATCAGTAATGATCTTAAAACCAATCCGCATTGCCTAGCTGCCAGTAAAAAGGCGAATATGATGTTGGGCTTCATTAAACGCAACTTTGAACATAAAACTCCGAAAGTAATGACACAATTATACACGTCCTTGGTTAGGCCGCACTTCGAATATGCCGTACAATTCTGGTCGCCTTGTTTCATAAAAGATCAAGCCAAATTGGAATCAGTGCAAAGAAGAGCAACCAAACAAATTCCATCTCTGCGAAATTCATCTTATGAAGAGAGACTGCGGAAACTTTATATGTTTTCCTTAAAGGATCGTAGAATCCGTGGGGACTTGATAGAAACCTTTAAGATCCTAAAAGGATTTGATGTCATTAATTAAGAGAACCTATTCGAGCTTTCTCCTCAAGTGACAACAAGAAATAACGGTTTAAAACTAAACGGTCAACGTTGCATCACTGATCTCCGTAAAAATTATTTCAATGTTAG
>JACEEZ010014853.1:5000-7500 GCA_016584305.1 Chionoecetes opilio
CCTTTAAATTCTCTCCTAAGGCTATGTTAAATTGCTTGTAACTCCAGTATGTTTTTTTTTTTTACAGATTTAATAAATGTTTTCATGCTTCACACTTTTTCAATTTTTTTCATATTTCTCTTCGCATGTTTTTTTATTTCCAAATTAAACTTAATCTCATTTATTTCATTTTATTTGTTATTTTGTGTATTTCTTCACCTTTATTTCTATTTTTTCATTATTTTGCTTCGCATTTTATATTTTCACGTTAAACTTAATCTGTCATTTGATGATTTATTTTTGTAATTTCTTTATTTATTTCTGAATTTCTATGTAAGTATCTATTTGTGGTTCATTTCTGTATCTTTGCCTCACCTTAAACATACATACATACATACATACTTAGGTAGCTTTTCGTAATCAACTTTATTACCTGTGTGAATAATTATGTCATTATGAAAACATTATATTTATGACTTGTACTTAGCCGCAATATGTGTGTGTGTGTGTGTGTGTGTTCACCCATGGTCTTTGTTCACGCGAGCTGGCTCGCGATCGCCAATTTCACCCTCTCAGTGCGAGCTTGGAGCTCATTATTACCGATCTTTGGGCAATGCTGGGACCTCACACACCACACACCACCATCCCCTTCCTCAAGGGGGACAGTAACCGCCCGAATTTGTCAAG
Organism: Chionoecetes opilio; assembly: GCA_016584305.1. NCBI lineage: Eukaryota > Metazoa > Arthropoda > Malacostraca > Decapoda > Majidae > Chionoecetes > Chionoecetes opilio. Next base: position 5,667 of record JACEEZ010014853.1, read on the forward strand.
TGAAAAATCCCCAGGAGCGCGAGGATTCGAACCGCCTACCCACAGAGTGAGAGACCAGAACGTTATCAACCTGACCATCGCGCGGTGTATGTGTGTGTGTGTGTGTGTGTGTGTGTGTGTGTGTGTGTGTGTGTTGTTGTTGTTGTTGTTGTTGTTGTTGTTAATCGTCTTCTATGTTATTATCTTCATCACTTTTTCTTTTTTTCTCCTCCTCCTCCTCCTCCTCCTCCTCCTCCCTCTCTCCTCCTCCTCCTCCTCCTCCTCCTCCTCCTTCTCATTCTTCTCATTCTTCATTTATTCTTCTTCTAACGTTGCCTTTTCCATCATCTGCAGTAATGATAGTGGTGGTGATGGTGATAGTAGTAGTGGTGGTGGTGATGGTGGTAGTAGTAGTAGTGGTGGTGATGGTGGTAGTAGTAGTAGTGGTGGTGATGGTGGTAGTAGTGGTGGTGGTGGTGATGGTGGTAGTAGTGGTGGTGGTGGTGATGGTAGTAGTAGTAGTAGTGGTGGTGATGGTGGTAGTAGTAGTAGTGGTGGTGATGGTGGTAGTAGTAGTAGTGGTGGTGATGGTGGTAGTAGTGGTGGTGGTGATGGTGGTAGTAGTAGTAGTGGTGGTGATGGTGGTAGTAGTAGTAGTGGTGGTGATGGTGGTAGTAGTGGTGGTGGTGGTGGTGGTAATAGTAGTAGTAGTGGTGGTGATGGTGGTAGTAGTAGTGGTGGGGGTAGTAGTATTGTTGGTGGTGAAAGTAGTGGTAGTGGTAGTAGTGGTGATTATAGTGGTGGTAGTGGAATGGTAGTCGTAGTGGTGATAGTGGTAGTAGTGGCGGTGATGGTGATGGTGATGGTGTTGGTGTTGGTGGTGTGTATTTTTTTTTACGTTGGAGCCTATAGCGCCTGTAGGCTTCTTTTTTTTTTTTTTTTTCTCTTTTTTGGGGGTGGTGGTACTCACCTTACTCAATGTTAATTTATTGCTAGACCTGTCTTATACATGTTCTCCTACCTTACCACCGTAACCCTAACAGAACTCAGGTGCTTTTAATTAGAACCCACCCTACTCATTGTCTTCCGTTATTTATAGACCTGTTAATTAATCCGCACACACCTTTGCCTCAACACTTTATTCATAAGATTGATAATATGCTCACTAATATTTTCTGTTTGCATTCAGATCTAGTTATGGATTTTTTTTTTTTTTCCCTGTGTTTTTGTTTGCTTGTCTGAGAATACCTGGCAGATATATATTTTTTGTGTGTGGGTGTGGGTGGTGTGTGGGGGTGCGGCTGTGTGTGTGTGGGGGGACTGTGTGTGTGGCTGTGTGGCTGTGTGGGGGGGGACTGTGTGTGTGTGGGGGGGACTGTGTGTGTGTGTGTGGCTGTGTGGGGGGGAACTGTGTGTGTGTGTGGGGGGGGGGACTGTGTGTGTGTGTGTGTAGTTGTGTGGGGGGGGGACTGTGTGTGTGTGGGGGGGACTGTGTGTGTGTGTGGCTGTGTGTGTGTGTGTGTGTGTGTGTGTGTGTGTGTGTGTGTGTGTGTGTGTGGTTAGGGGTGCAGCTGTGTGTGTGTGTGTGTATGGGTGTGGCTGTGTATGTGTGTGTATATGTGTGGTGAGCTTTGTGTGTGTGTGTGTGTGTGTGTGTTAGGGGTGCAGCTGTGTGTTTGTGTGGGGGGGTGTTATGGGTGCGGCTGGTGTGTGTGTGTGGTGATGGGTGTGTGTGTGTGTGTGTGTGTGTGTGTGTGTGTGTGTGTGTGTGTGTGTGTGTGTGTGTGTGTCTGCATCTTTTATTTCCTTCCATTAATAACACATTCATTTTTTTCTCGCTTTTATTCTTTCATTT
>JACEEZ010014853.1:10000-15000 GCA_016584305.1 Chionoecetes opilio
AGTGTGTGTGTACTACAAACATCAATACATGGGTCCGAAGGGCCCACAAGCACTTGTCCGTAGCTATGTAACAACTAAGACACTCTATCTGTTTATATACCTACCTACCTATCTATCTATCTATCTATCTATCTACCTACGTACCTACCTTTCTATCTATGTATCTATCTATCTACCTATCTATCTATATATCTATCTATCTATTTACCTACGTACCTACCTATCTCTCTATCTATCTATCTATCTATCTATCTATCTACCTATCTCTATTTATCTCTATGTATCTATCTATCTATCTATTATATATACCTACCTACCTACCTATCTATTTATCTATCTATCTATCTATCTATCTATCTATCTATCTATCTATCTATCTATCTATCTATCTATCTATCTATCTATCTATCTATGTATCTAACTACCTACCTACCTACCTACCTACCTACCTACCTACCTACCTACCTACCTACCTACCTACCTACCTACCTACCTACCTACCTATCTATCTATCTATCTATTTATCTATCTATCTATCTTTCTCTCTCTCGCTACATGCAAAACTATTTATTTACCACACTCTTTCTCTCTCTCTAATAGCAAAAAACATTAATCCTCCTAAGTGCCAAACCATTATCCTCTTATTTCGCCCCTTAATCCCCTTACAGACAGAATTCGGAACTACTTTGGGGAATCGGTGGCCATCTAACGAGACACACACACACTCACACACGCTAACTACCTATCTATATATCTCTCTCTAAAAGCAAAAACCTCTTATTAATCCTCTTATATGCCTTTCAATCCCTTTACAGACATAATTCGTAACTACTTTGGAGAATCGGTGGCTATGTAGCAACTAAGACACTCTCTCTATCTATTTATATACCTACCTATCTATCTATTTGTCTGTCTATCCATCTATCTCTAAAAGCATAAACCTCTTATTAATCCTCTTATATGCCTTTCAATCCCTTTACAGACAGAATTCGTAACTACTTAGGGAAATCAGTACCAATAAAAACACACTATCTCTCTCTGTATCTACTATCTATCTAGCACTCTCTCTATATATATATCTCTCTCTATTAGCAAAAACCTCTTATTAATCCTCTTATATGCCTTTCAATCCCTTTACAGACAGAATCTCTTATTCTACTTGGAAATCATTACCATAAACAACCACTATCTCTCTCTGTATCTACTATCTATCTATCTATCTAGCACTCTCTCTCTCTATATATATATCTCTATCTATTAGCAAAAACCTCTTATTAATCCTCTTATATGCCTTTCAATCCCCTTACAGACAGAATTCGCAACTACTTTGGGGAATCGGTGGCCATGTACTTTGGGTTCCTGGGCTTTCTATACCCTGGCGCTTTCCTTGCCCGCTGCCCTGGGGGTGACGCAACTCTTCCTCTCCGTGGATACCCTTAGCGAGCACGCCTTCTTCGCCGCCTTCAACCTGGTGTGGGTGACTGTCCTGCTTGAGGTAGGAATGGGGAAGGGGTCTGTGTGGGGGGTTTGGGGGAAGGGGGGTTTTGGGGGTGGTGTAGTGGGGGGGGTCTGTACTGGTTGAGGTAGGTATGGGGTGGGGGGTGGGTGGTAGAGAAGAAGAGAGAGAGAGAGAGAGGAGAGAGAGAGAGAGAGAGAGAGAGAGAGAGAGAGAGAGAGAGAGAGGAGAGAGAGAGAGAGAGAGGGGGGGGGTGAGGTAAGGTAAGGTTGAGGTAAGGGTATGTGTGGGGGGGGGGTTGTGTGTGTGTGTAGGTGTTGATACTACATACATAAGAACATACATACATACATACAGGGATATTTGTACCACACACACACACACACACACACACACACACACACACACACACACACACCACACACACACACACACACACACACACACACACACACACACACACACACACACACACTAACACGCATTTGGGCACACACACACACGCACGCATGCACAGGAATTTAAATGCAGTTCTCAGAATGATTTAGTTTCATGCATGGTTGACTCTCTCTCTCTCTCTCTCTCTCTCTCTCTCTCTCTCTTCTCCTCTCTCCTCTCTCGCTCTCTCTCTCTCTCTCTCTCTCCTCTCTCTCTCTCTAAAGTATTGGTGAGTAATTGATGTCAGAAGGAAAACCTAACAGAAAATTGTGTGTGTGTGTGTGTGTGTGGTGTGTGTGTGTGTGTGTGTGTGAGAGTGAGGAGCTCCATTTGTATGTCCATATTTGGTGATAATGATGATGATGATTATGGAGAGGAGGAGGAGGGGGAGTTGAAGAAAAATGTATGTAAAAGAAGAGGAGGAGGAGGAGGGGGGAGGGAGGAGGAGGAGGAGGAGGAGGAGAGGAGGGGGGAATAAAAAGGGAAAACACAAACAGCAACAGCCCAAAGGGTCCTTACAAGACTGTTTGTTTTGGTGGAGGAAGGAGGAGGGGGAGGGGAGGAGGAGGTGGGGAAAGGGGGATGTAGAGTAAGTGTGAAAAGGGGGGGGGAGGAAAATAAGGAGGAGGAGGAGCAAAAGGAAAAAGGAGGAGGAGGAGGAGGAGCAGAAGGGAGGAGGTGAAGGGGGGAAAAAAGGGGGAGGGGGAGGGGGAAAAACAGTAAAAAAAATATCGTGGAAGAAACCAAAACAACAAACAAACTCTAAAACAAACAAATAGATCCTTGCTTAATGTAGGATAGAGAATGGCTGAAAAAAAAAAAAAAATTTATTTAAAAAATTCTCTCTCTCTCCCCTTTTCTCCCCTCTCTCTCTCTCTCTCTCTCTCTCTCTCTTCTCTCTCTCTCTCCCCTCCCCCTTCTCTCTCTCTCTCTTCTCTCTCTCCTCTCTTCTCTCTCTCTCCCCCTCTCTCTCTTTTTCCTTTCTTGCTGATTGTTTCCTTTCTTTCCCACTTTTTGTTCAAGTCAGCTCTTTTCCCACCCCTCTCTCTCTCTCTTTTTTCTCTTTCTCTCTTTTCTCTCTATTCTCTCTCTCTCTCTCTCTCCCCTCCCCTCTCTCTCTTCTTTCCTCTCTCTCTCTTCTCTCTCTCCTCTTCTCAATAGCTAGGAAAGCGGTGATTTTTAATCTCTCTTTAAAAAAACCCCTTTTTTATGTCTCCTATTTAACACTTATATCAGAGACCCTTCACCGAGAGGCGTCACTCGGGTGTTTTAGCTGGCGGTCATTTTGATTCATGGACGGCAGCGACCCTGGGGGTTTGCACGAGACAGTCCCCGTGCAGATAGGGGGAGAACGCCTTCCTTTTTGGTGAAAAGGGGAAGGTGGGGGAGGGAAGGAAGGAATATGAGGAAGGAAAGGGGGAAATAAGGAGAAAGGAAAAAATTGGAGGGAGAAGAGAGCAGAAGGGAACTGACGAGAAAGAAATAAGGAATCAAGAAGGGAGGGAATTCCTCCACTCACCCATTACCCATCACCACCACCCATTCACTCACCCATTACCCATCACCCACACCCATTCATTTCACCCTTTACCCATCACCACACACCCATTCACTAAACCCATTACCCATCACCCATTAATTCGCTCACCCATTTCCTTGTCTGGCACATTCACCTTTTTGGCATTAAATCAATCAATCACCCATTTCCCATCACCCCCAGCCCATTCACTCACCCATTACTCATCACCCCCCACCCATTCACTCACCCATACCCACCCCCCCCCCAAAACCTTTTCCCCTCACCCATTACCCATCACCCCAACCCAATTACCCTTTCACCCCACCGTTCAACCCCTCCACCCCATTACCCATCACCCCCCACCTATTCCCTCACCCATTACCCATCACCCCCAACCCATTCACTCACCCATCACCCCCAACTCTTCAACTCACCCATTACCCATCACCCCCACCTTATTCTCTCACCCATTACCCACACCCCAACCCATTCACTCACCCATTACCCACCCACCCCCCAAACCCATTCCCCCACCCTTTACCAATCACCCCCCACCCCATTCACTCACCCATCACCCCACACCCATTACCGCCACCCATTCACTCACCCATTACCCATCACCACCCACCCATTTTGACCAGCCAAAACAAAATGTGTGTGTGGGGGAGGGGGGGGGGTATTGAGATTGGAGACAATTTATTGGAGTGACGGGGCTTCGCTATCAAATACAAAAGGAACAAAAGGTGTAATAACAAAATAATACATCCATTAATACCACTTCAGCTCATTCTTTTAACGTAATACTACATATCTTTGCGTCTTAGGGTAATGATATAAGCATTGTGACACTTTTGACGAATTGCACCATCCGCATAGGGGCGCCACCTGTTCAAAATCCAAAATGGTGCGGCCCGAGTGACACCTCTCTACGAAGCTCTCTGTTTATATTCTTGTTTACATCTCATTAACCTCTACCTTTTTATATACCTTAATTCAACACATCTATTTTTTGTTTTCATTTACTCCATTTCCTCTATTTTCTACATTATTTCTGTGTTTACATCTAAGTACTTTCCTCTACTCTCTTTATACCTCTTACTTCAACACATCTATATTTTGTTTACATTTTTATATATCTTACTTCAACAAGTCTATTTTTGTCTACATCTACTCCATTCCCTCTATTTTCTACGTTATTTCTTTGTCTACATCTCCTACTTTATCTCTGTGTTTTATATCTCTTTCTTCAACACGTCTATATTTTGTCTACATCTACTACATTCCCTCTATTTTCTACATTATTTATTTGTTTACATCTACTTTCCCTCTACTCTCTGTATACCTCTTACTTCAACACGTCTATTTTTTGTCTACATCTACTACATTCCCTCTATTTTTTACGCCATTTATTTGTTTACATCTCCTACACTCTCTACTTTTTTTATATATCTTACTTCAACACGTCTATTTTTGTCTGCATCTACTCCATTCCCTCTATTTTTTACGTTATTTCTTTGTTTACATCAGTCTCTCTCTCCCAATAGCTATGGAAGCGTCGGTGTGCAGGCATGGCGTACAACTGGGGCA
>JACEEZ010014853.1:20000-25000 GCA_016584305.1 Chionoecetes opilio
TTGTTTATTTTGTTTCTAGGTAAATTTCTATTATGTTATTTTATTGTTTCTAGGTAAATTTTTATTCTATTATTTGTTTTGTTTCTAGGTAAATTTCTTTTCATATTATTTTTTTTGTTTCTAGGTAAATTTCTATTCTATTATTTGTTTTGTTTCTAGGTAAATTTCTATTCTATTTTTTTTGTTTGTAGGTAAATTTCTATTCTATTTTTTTTTTGTTTCTAGGTAAATTTCTATTCTATTATTTTTTTGTTTCTAGGTAAATTTCTATTCTATTTTATTTTGTTTCTAGGTAAATTTCTATTCTAGTATTTTGTTTTGTTTCTAGGTAAATTTCTATTCTATTTTTTTTTGTTTCTAGGTAAATTTCTATTCTAGTATTTTTTTTTTCTAGGTAAATTTCTATTCTATTTTTTTTGTTTGTAGGTAAATTTCTATTCTATTATTTTTTTTGGTTTCTAGGTAAATTTCTATTCTATTATTTTTTTGTTTCTAGGTAAATTTCTTTTATTATTTTTTTGTTTCTAGGTAAATTTCTTTTCTTATTTTTGTTTTTGTTTCTAGGTAAATTTCTATTCTATTATTTGTTTTGTTTCTAGATAAATTTATATTCTATTTTTTTTGTTTGTAGGTAAATTTCTATTCTATTATTTTTTTGTTTCTAGGTAAATTTCTATTCTATCATTTTTTTGTTTCTAGGTAAATTTCTTTTCATATTATTTTTTTTGTTTCTAGGTAAATTTCTATTCTATTATTTGTTTTGTTTCTAGGTAAATTTCTATTCTATTTTTTTTGTTTGTAGGTAAATTTCTATTCTATTTTTTTTTGTTTCTAGGTAAATTTCTATTCTATTTTTTTTTGTTTGTAGGTGAATTTCTATTCTAGTATTTTTTTTGTTTCTAGGTAAATTTCTATTCTATTATTTTTTGTTTGTAGGTAAATTTCTATTCTATTATTTTTTTTGTTTCTAGGTAAATTTCTATTCTATTTTTTTTTTTTCGAGGTAAATTTCTATTCTAATTTTTTTTTGTTTCTAGGTAGATTTCTATTCTATTATTTGTTTTGTTTCTAGATAAATTTCTATTCAATTTTTTTTGTTTGTAGGTAAATTTCTATTCTATTATTTTTTGTTTCTAGGTAAATTTCTATTCTATTATTTTTTGTTTCTAGGTAAATTTCTATTCTATTTTTGTTTTGTTTCTAGGTAAATTTCTATTCTATTTTTTTTTTCTAGATAAATTTCTATTCTATTATTTTTTGTTTGTTTCTAGGTAAATTTCTATTCTATAATTATTTTTGTTTCTAGGTAAATTTCTATTCTATTTTTTTTGGTTTCTAGGTAAATTTCTATTCCATTATTTTTTTGTTTCTAGGTAAATTTCTATTCTATTTTTTTTTGGTTTCTAGGTAAATTTCTATTCTATTTTTTTTCTAGGTTGGTAGTATGAATCATCTAGTTATTATTTTTAACCTTTCATTTTTCTAGTTTTCTCTTTATATTCATTTACTTTCTTACTTTATTTTTTTCTAGGTAGTACATAGGTAAGTAGTTCTAGTAGGCTCTAGTTTGTTTCTAGTAGGTTTATGTTCTAGTTTGGTTCTAGTAGGTTTATGTTCTAGTTTGTTTCTAGTAGGTTTATGTTCTAGTTTGGTTCTAGTAGGTTTATGTTCTAGTTTGGTTCTAGTAGGTTTATGTTCTAGTTTGTTTCTAGTAGGTTTATGTTCTAGTTTGGTTCTAGTAGGTTTATGTTCTAGTTTGGTTCTAGTAGGTTTATGTTCTAGTTTGGTTCTAGTAGGTTTATGTTCTAGTTTGGTTCTAGTAGGTTTATGTTCTAGTTTGGGTTCTAGTAGGTTTGGTTCTAGTAGGTTTTATGTTCTAGTTTGGTTCTAGTAGGTTTATGTTCTAGTTTGGTTCTAGTAGGTTTATGTTCTAGTTTGGTTCTAGTAGGTTTATGTTCTAGTTTGGTTCTAGTAGGCTCTAGTTTGTTTCTAGTAGGTTTATGTTCTAGTTTGGTTCTAGTAGGTTTATGTTCTAGTTTGGTTGTAGTAGGTTTATGTTCTAGTTTGTTTCTAGTAGGTTTATGTTCTAGCTTGTTTCTAGTAGGTTTATGTTCTAGTTTGGTTGTAGTAGGTTTATGTTCTAGTTTGGTTCTAGTAGGTTTATGTTCTAGTTTGGTTCTAGTAGGTTTATGTTCTAGTTTGGTTCTAGTAGGTTTATGTTCTAGTTTGGTTCTAGTAGGTTCTAGTTTGGTTCTAGTAGGTTTATGTTCTTGTTTGGTTCTAGTAGGTTTATGTTCTAGTAGGTTTTATGTTCTAGTTTGTGGTTCTAGTAGGTTTATGTTCTAGTTTGGTTCTATAGTTTATGTTCTAGTAGGTTCTAGTTTGGTTTCTAGTAGGTTTATGTTCTAGTTTGTTTCTAGTAGGTTTATGTTCTAGTTTGGTTCTAGTAGGTTTATGTTCTAGTTTGGTTCTAGTAGGTTTATGTTCTAGTAGGTTCTAGTTTGGTTCTAGTAGGTTCTAGTTTGTTTCTAGTAGGTTTATGTTCTAGTTTGGGTTCTAGTAGGTTTATGTTCTAGTTGGTTCTAGTAGGTTTTATGTTCTAGTTTGGTTTCTATAGGTTTTATGTTTCTAGTTTTGGTTCTATAGGTTTATGTTCTAGTTTGGTTCTAGTAGGTTTATGTTTCTGTTTTGTTCTAGTAGGTTTATGTTCTAGTTTGGTTCTAGTAGGTTTATGTTCTTGTTTGGTTCTAGTAGTTTATGTTCTAGTTTGGTTCTAGTAGGTTTTATGTTCAGTTTGGTTTTTAGTAGGTTTATTTTCTAGTTTGGTTCTAGTAGGTTTTTTGTTCTAGTTTGGTTTCTAGTAGGTTTGGTTCTAGTTTGGTTCTAGTAGGTTTATGTTTTTAGTTTGGTTCTAGTAGGCTGATGTTCTAGTTTGGTTCTAGTAGGTTTATGTTCTAGTTTGGTTCTAGTAGGTTTGGTTCTAGTTTGGTTCTAGTAGGTTTATGTTCTAGTTTGGTTCTAGTAGGTTTGGTTCTAGTAGGTTTATGTTCTAGTTTGGTTCTAGTAGGTTTGGTTCTAGTAGGTTTATGTTCTAGTTTGGTTCTAGTAGGTTTGGTTCTAGTTTGGTTCTAGTAGGTTTATGTTCTAGTTTGGTTCTAGTAGGCTGATGTTCTAGTTTGGTTCTAGTAGGTTTATGTTCTAGTTTGGTTCTAGTAGGTTTGGTTCTAGTTTGGTTCTAGTAGGTTTATGTTCTAGTTTGGTTCTAGTAGGTTTGGTTCTAGTAGTTTATGTTCTAGTTTGGGTTTTAGTTTGGTTTTTGGTTCTGTAGGGTTTTTTGTTCTAGTTTGGTTCTAGTAGGCTGATGTTCTAGTTTGGTTCTAGTAGGTTTATGTTCTAATTTTGATCTTATAGGTAATCGGAAACGTCTTGTTATATTCAATTTTAAGCTTCTAGTTTCTTCTTAATTATCTGTTGTCTGTTAACGTTAATTTATGTTCCTACTTTTTCTCCTTCGGTAATCTGAATCCTCTTATTATTTCTAACCTTCTAGTTTTTTCTTAATTATCTGTTGTCTGTTAACGTTAATTTATGTTCCTACTTTTTTCTCCTTCGGTAATCTGAATCCTCTTATTATTTTTAACCTTCACAATGTGGATGTTTTTTTCTCTTCGTGTTTATTTCTCTTCTTCCTTGTCTTATTTTTGCTCTTCAAGTTTTGTTTTCACCGCATTCTTCTTTTTCTTCTTCTTCTTCTCCTTATTTCCTTGTTTCTTTCTTTCTGTGTAATAAGTCATGATTTTATGCGTGTGTGTGTTGTGTGTGTGTGTGTGTGTGTGTGTGTGTGTGTGTGTGTGTGTGTGTGTGTGTGTGTGTGTGTGTTGTGTGTTCAAATTTATGAGTGTTTTTGTGTTATTGTCATTACTATTATTATTATCATAATCACTATTATTACTGCATATTACTAACATCACCACCATCACCACCACCACCACACCACCACCACCACCACCACCACCACCACCACCACACCACAAATATGCATGAACTTAATATTCTATTAAACTCTTCGTCATTTAATACTTTGCAAGAAAACTTTTTACATGGAGAATATCAATAGAAGCGGAATTTCATTAGCTTTCCATTGATACATTTCGTTATCTGATAAATTAATTAGCAGCATGCATAAATTAGCGTTAACTAAATAAATAACCTCATCAATCGGGAAAAATTACCCGATTTCATGATGTTATTTATATAGTTAACGCTAATTTATGCATGCTGCTAATTCATTTATCAGAAAACAAAATATATCAATGGAAAGCTAATGAAATTCCACTTCTATTGATATTCTCCATGTAAAAAGTTTTCTTGCAAAGTATTAAATGACGAAGAGTTTAATAGAATATTAAGTTCATGCATATTTCTTGAGAGTCTCATAATGGCCTTTCTTTAGTGTGTTTTACGGTTTTTTATTTAATAATATTATAGAACAAAAATTTCCGAAGGTAACAGTATACCTTTTATACTGATAAACATATATTTGGTAGGGGAAAATTACCATAAGCTGGCAAACACGGGCGGCAAGTGGAGTTTGTTGGTTCTCCAGCTCGCATTTCCCGCGTTTTTCGCCTGCACAGCGAGGGCTGTGACGTCACGTGCAAGACACCTATTGTGTAGTAGTAGTAGTAGTAGTTATAGTAGTAGTAGTAGTAGTAGTAGTAGTAGTAGTAGTAGTAGTAGTAGTAGTAGTAGTAGAAGTAGTTATAGTAGTAGTTACGAGCGAGCGCGAAGCGCTCATGAGTCCTCACTGATACGGGATTTTTCCAGGATAAGCGGCCGACCCGACCCGACCGACCATCACGCTTTTCAGGAGCTTATATCTTTGGAATCTCGCTTCCGATTGACAAGCGGTCTTCGCCATCTGATATCCCCATTCAATCCCTATTTGTGCTTGACATGTTTTGTCTCACGTGATGGGTCAGCATGGCGCGTGGGCGTGC
>JACEEZ010014853.1:35000-45000 GCA_016584305.1 Chionoecetes opilio
CCTTTACTACACCTACCTCCTAACCCCAACAGTTTATTTATTCTCTCACCCCCAACTCACCCCAACTGCCAATCCCCTCTCACCCCCTAATCACCCCTACTTTATCACCCCAACAGTTCGCGGAGGAGGTCGTATCACGCCTCAAGAAGCACCCCTTCACCACCCGCTTCTTCGACCACCCCGCCAAGACCGTACACGGAGACCCGCCTGGGGAAGACTCCATTACGGTCCTCGCCCTAGACCCCAAGGACCCTAGGATTGTACAGGCCAAGGAGGAGGCAGCCCTAGACCCCTACCAGGCAAGTTGGGGGCGTGAGGGGAGGTGGGTGGAAGAAGGTAGGATTGGAAGGAGGAGGAAGGGGGGATGGGGAAGGAGGGATGAGGAGGAGGAAGGTGATGAGGAGTTGAAGGAAGGAGGTGGGACAAGAAGGGAGGAGAGGAGGAGGAAGGAGGAGAGGAAATGGGAGGAGGTAGAACAATTTTATTTAAAGTATCCTTCGCTTTGTATAAAATCCTTCAGAGTCCTTCACGGGCCTCTTCGCTCCTTCACGCATCCTAACAGGAGTCATGGAGGGACATATAAGTCCCCACAGACCTACTATAGTATCCTAGTTTTTAAGTACTTTGACAATCCGCATGGGTGGCTCAAATAGGGATTAATAATAATAATAATAATATATAATTACTGAAAATCTATCCTGGAAACATTTATTGAGTAATGATTTAATCAGCAATGCCTATCATATTTATTATGTCTGTAGTAAGTTTGTCTAATTTGTGGTTTTTAAGAAGCATTGAAGTATCCATGTCATTGTGAGTTGGCTGACATAGGGACTTTTATCATTGTAACTGAAAACTGACTCCAGATTCGTGTTCAGCATGCCCGATAACTGTTAGGAACAAATGTTTAAGCAAATCTATTTTTCAAAAAATATTACAAATTTTGCAAGGGAGGAATGCCTTGATTTTTTTTTTAATCACGTTTTTTTCAATAAATAAAAAAACTATGTCAGATAAATGTAACATGTATAGAGAAGTAAATATGAAGTAGAGCAAGGGCTAATCATTTTCGAAAGCAAACAATATTGAGTTGGTAAATACCGAGAAAATGCATATTCGTACATTTATACAAAATATAAATTTTCTCGACAACCATGAGGTGTTTTGACAAACCGATTACTGCATCATATAGAACACCTCAAGATGAACCTTTGTTACTTTGACCCAGGTTTCCCCCCAATTAATTCGAATTAGAGAAGGTTTACTGTATTCCAATGCCATTTATAAATATTCTGATTCCATTTATAGATATTCCAATGCCATTTATAGATATTCCAATGCCATTTATAGATATTCCAATGCCATTTATAGATATTCCAATTCATGTAAGATGCTTTCCAATGCCATTTATATATTTCCAATTCCATTTATAGATTTCCAATGCGTGATTTATAGATTATTCCAGATTCCATTTATAGATCTTCCAACTGCCTTTTAGAGATATTCCCATTGCCATTTATAGTATTCGCAATGCCATTTATTAGATATTCCAAATGCCATTATAGATATTCCAATGCCATTTATAGATATTCCAATGCCATTTATAGATATTCCAATGCCATTTATAGATATTCCAATGCCATTTATAGATATTCCAATGCCATTTATAGATATTCCAATGCCATTTATAGATATTCCAATGCCATTTATAGATATTCCAATACCATTTATAGATATTCCAAGGAAGTCTAATTAGTATCAACTTATATCATTTATCCTTTTAATTCATGGAGGTTTTAACAATTTTTTCTACCCGATTAAAAACTCATTAATATTATGAAGAAAATAGGCCGATTTAGAAATGTCTGTGTGTTTGTATACATAGGATGGAATATAATTTTTTTTCTCTCTAGCTATCTATTTGTCTATCTATACATTTATTATCTCTCTCTCTCTCTCTCTCTCATCCTCTCTCTCTTCTCTCGCTCTCCTTCTCTCTCTCTCCATCTCTCTCTCTCTCTCTCTCGTCGCAATCTCGGTCTCCTCCTCATCTCTCTCTCTCTCTCTCCTCTCTCTCCTCTCTCTCTCGCTCTCTCTCCTCTCTCTCTCTCTCTCTCTCTCCTCTCTCTCTCTCTCTCTCTCTCTCTCTCTCTCTCTCTCATATTACTATATATTTTTCTTTAACCTTTTCTGATTTCCTCTTTCACTGACATTTTCTCACTCTCTCACTTTGTCTATCTCTATCTCTATTTTCTTTTCCTTCCTTCCCTCTCTCTCTCACCCTCCCTCCTCCCTTCCTCTCTCCTTCATTGGACCTTTACTGTCCATTCTGTAATTCTCTCTCTCTCTCTCCACATCTCTCTCTCTCTCGCGCTCTCCTCTCTCTCGTCTGCTCTCCTCCTATCTCTTCTCTCTCTCTCTCCTCTCTCTCTCTCTCTCTCTCTCGCTCTCTCTCATCTCTCTTTTTTCTTTCACTATCTTTTGTCTCTCTCTCTTTTCTCACATCTTTTGTTTCTCTCTCTTTCTCACTATCTTTTGTTCTCTCTCTTTCTCACTATCTGTTGTTCTCTCTTTCTTTCTCACTATCTGTTGTTCTCTCTCTCTCTCCTCTTCTCACTATCTTTGTTCTCTTTCCTCTCTTCTCCTATCTGTTGTTCTCTCTCTCTCCTCTTTCTCACTCTATCTTTTGTTCTCTCTCTCTCTTTCTCACTCTATCTTTTGTTCTCTCTCTCTCTCTCTCTCTTTCTCACTATCTTTTGTTCTCTCTCTTTCTCACTATCTTTTGTTCTCTCTCTCTCTCTTTCTCACTATCTTTTGTTCTCTCTCTTTCTCACTATCTGTTGTTCTCTCTTTCTTTCTCACTATCTGTTGTTCTCTCTTTCTTTCTCACTATCTGTTGTTCTCTCTCTCTCTCTTTCTCATTTATCTTTTTTCTCTCTTTTCTCACTATTTTTTTGTTTCTTCTTTTTCCTCACTATCTTTTTTTTCCTCTCTCTCTCTCGTCTTCTCACTTCTTTTTCCCTCTCTCTTTCTCTCACTATCTTTTGTTATCTCTCTTTCTCACTATCTTTTGTTCTCTCTCTCTTTCTCACTATCTTTTGTTCTCTCTCTCTTTCTCACTATCTTTTGTTCTCTCTCTCTCTTTCTCACTATCTTTTGTTCTCTCTCCTCTCTCTCTCTCTTTCTCACTATCTTTTGTTCTCTCTCTCTTTCTCACTATCTTTTGTTCTCTCTCTCTCTCTCTCTCTTTCTCACTATCTTTTGTTCTCTCTCGTTTTTTCTCACTACTTTTGTTCCTCTCTTTTCTCATATCTTTTGTTCTCTTCTCTCTCTCACTATCTTTTGTTCTTCCTTTCTCCCCTTTCTCACTCTATTTTTTTCTCCTCACAGGATTGTTTTTGAGGATATCTGGAAATGTCTTGCATTTGCTACGTTTTTTCTTTTTTCCTCTGTCTACCCCATGGCCGCATTTTGGGCCGTGCTGAACAACATTTTGGAACTGAAAACTGATGCCTTCAAAAATGGGGGGGGAAAAGGGGGGGTTTTTCCCTAGGCCTAGGGGGGAAAAAAGTGGCCTCCATGGGGGTCTGGCGGGTTTTTAGGGTGATTAGGGGGGAACAGGGGATTAGGGGGAATTAGGGGGAAATTGATTACGGGGGATTAGGGGGGATTAGGGTGAACAGGGGGATTAGGGTGATTAGGGTGAACAGGGTGATTAGGGTGAACAGGGTGATTAGGGTGATTAAAGGTGAACAGGGTGTTAGGGTTGGGTTTATGTACAGGGGATTGGTTAAAGGGGATTTGGGGTGAAAAGGGGGAATTAGGGGGCAGGCTGTTAGGTTTAAAAAGGGTGTTACGGGGAACAGGGGGATGGGTGAACAGGGGGGGGATTAGGTGACGGGGGATTATGGTGAACAGGAGGATTATGATGAACAGGGGGATTAGGGTGAACAGAGTGTTAGGGTGAAAAAGGGTGATTAGGGGGAAAAGGGTATTGGGGGGAACAGGGGATTAGGGTTTAACGGGGGGTTAGGGGAACAGGGGGATTAGGGTGAACAGGGGGATTAGGGTGATTAGGGTGAAGGTGTATTAGGTAGGGTGATGTTTAAAAAAAATGGGGGGTGTTAGGAAATTTCAGGTGAGATTAATTAATGTTTGGTTAGGTGATTTTAAGTTAGATTCATTTTCTTTTGTATTTAGTTAAGATTATTTTTTGTTTAGATTGGGTTTTGTTTAGTTTAATTTAAGTTTAGTTTAATTTTAGTAGCTGTAGATTTTTATTCTTTTATTTTATTTGTAGTTTAGATTATTTTTAGGATAGCAAAACATTATTCTAATTTAGTTTTAATTTAGAATAATTTTAGTCTAGCCAAATCTATAGTTATTTTAGTCTTAGTTCAGTTTAGGTTATCTTATTAAAAAAATCGTCTTATTTGAATATATATTAACTTATCTTCTGAAATTTGACTGAACTTGTAATTTGACTAATAAAAAAAAAACTATGACTGATATAAATCGGTAGAATATTTTAGAACTTTACTGAACTTGTAATTTCACTGATAAAAAAACTGAATTGACTGATTGATATATATGGGTAGAATATTTTAAAATTTAACTGAACTTGTAATTTGACTGATAAAAAAAAATATGACTGATATAAATCGGTCGCATATTTTTTTTTTGTTATAACCACATTGATTTTTTTTCTGTTTCTATTTTTTCTTGGTTTTCCTCTTGACTTTTCCTCCTCATTTTGCGGCGCCTCGTATCATTTCTGTTTATTCGGATTGTATTTTATCGTCCAAACAAAGGGATGAGGGATTGTTTTCCTCATTTCCTCCTCCTCCTCCTCCTCCTCCTCCTCCTCCTCCTCCTCCTCCTCCTCCTCATCAGTCTCTGTTTTTTCCTTCTGTCTGGCTGTCTGTCTAGCTGTCTGTCTGTCTCTCTCTCTCTCTCTTCTCTCGTCTCTCTCTCATCTCTCTCTCTCTCTCTCTCTCTCTCTCGTCTCTCTCTCTCTCTCTCTCTCTCTCTCTCTCTTCTCTCTCGTCTCTCTCTCTCTCTCTCTCTCTCTCTCTCTCTCTCTCTCTCTCTCTCTCCTCGGTATAATTTGTTCTAATAAGGCAGAGAAAAAATAGATGATTGACGTGTTTTGATGATATGCTAATACAGACCACCACACACACACACACAAAACACACACACCAGCACACACACACACACACTACATGTTTGTTGGTTAACTTGTGTGTGTTTTTCAATTTTGTTGTGTTGTGTGTGGTGTGTGTGTGTGTGTGTGTGTGTGTGTGTGTGTGTGGTGTGGTTGAGTCAGGTTTCAAAGCCATTCAAGTCAACTTAGTAATATTTTAACAAGTTCTTCAGAATAATATCAAACAAACATTAACGAAATAATTACTATGAGAGAATAATTAATCAAAGTTTAAGCCACACAACCACACACTGCCACACACATCACCACACCACCACACACAGCGGCACACGCCAGTCACGCACACACACAACCACACACACACACACATCACACACACACACTACACACACACACACAACACACACCCCACACACACAACACGCACACACTGGTTGATATTGTCAAGGTATATGATTGGGTAAAAATTTCCACAGTAGTCGCCGAAGCAGAGACGAGACAACGAAGAGACGCAGAGGAAGAGACGGAGAGAGAGAAGAGAGAGAGAAGACAGAGACGCAGACACCAAAAACAGGCACACGCACTGCTTAGAAATTTCAACAGACAGATTGGTCAAACCCAACCGCTGCAATGAGAGAAGAGAGGAGAGAGAGAGAGAGAGAGAGAGAGAGAGATAGAGAGAGAGAGAGAGAGAGAGAGAGAGAGAAGAGAGAGAGAGAGAGAGAAAGACCAAAAAAGGCACACGCATGCTAAGAAAATAAAAAGACAGATTATCAAACAAACACCGACTGCAAATGAGAGAATGAGAGAGAGAGAGAGAGAGAGAGAGAGAGAGAGAGAGAGAGAGAGAGAGAGAGAGAGAGAGAGAGAGAGAGAGAGAGAGAGAGAGAGAGAGAGATCCACCATTCTCACCTACACTCCTCTTCCTCCTATTCCAAACTCTTTATTTTTATCCCTTTATCACATTATCACAGCCATTTAATTCACACACACACACACGCACACACACACACACACACACCACACACACACACACACACACACACACACACACACAGTCGCACACACACACTAAACGCATGAATAATTTTGGCTGCCATATCAGTTACCTCTCCAGAAACCGTGTTAGTAATGCCTTATCTCTCCTTATCTTTACTCACACCATTACTTAAGGTAGCGAAGACAAGCTTATCTATCCTAACTATACTGCTGAAATGCTATCTTGAGTGGTGGTGGGGGTGGTGGTGGTGGTGGTGTGGGTGGTTGTGGGGGGGTGGTGGTGGTGGTGGTGATGGGGTGGTGGTGTGGGTGGTGGTGGTGGTGGGGGTGGTGGTGGGGGTGGTGGTGGTGGTGGGTGGTGGGGGTGGTGATGGTGGTGGTGTGGTGGTGGTGGGGTGGTGGTGGGGGTGGTGGTGGGTGGTGGTGTGGTGTGGTGGTGGTTGGTGGTAGTGGTGGTGGTGGTGATGGTGGTGGTGGGGGTGGTGGTGGGGGGGGGGGGGAGGTGGTGGTGGTGGTGGTGTGGTGGTGATGGGGGGGTGGTGGTATTCTTTGTAAATTTTTCCTTTCTCTTTTCTTGGAAGATGCGTGTGTCTTGTTTGGCCTCTCTCTCTCTCTCTCTCTCTCTCTCTCTCTCTCTCTCTCCATCTCTCTCTCTCACTCTCTCTTCTCTCCTCTCTCTCTCCTCTCTCTCCTCTCTCTCTCTCTCTCTCACACACACACACATTCTCTCATTCGCTCACTCCCATCATGACTTTTTCACTTCACTTCTCATTCATCTTTACTTTTTCCTCCTTTAATCCTACAGGGCGCCTTCGAACTTCTTGGCGCAGTGGCTGTCATGACCAACTGTGCCCTCCTCTGTCTGTCACCCCGGGTTCGACCTCTCGCGCCCTCGGCCTCGCCTGTGGAATGGGTGTTAATCTTCGTCTTGTTGGAACATGTGATACTGACTGCCAAAATGGGGCTTATGTGGTTGGTGCCCAATCAGCCATTTTGGGTCCGACAGGCTCTAGAAAGGGTGTCTTATCAAGCTAAACTGGCACTGAGAAATGAGGTAAGTTCGTGTGTGTGTGTATTCATCTAGTTGTATTCATCTAGTTGTATTTTGCAGGGCCTGAGCTACACTCGTATGGCCCCGTCTCCATAGCTACATTTTATCATTCATTCTTAGTGGTTAGTGTTGGGGGAAGCCACCACCCCAGGAGGTGGGTCACAAACCCCCGGCTAACACCCGGTGCCCATTCACTGCTGGGTGGACAGGGGCTCGGGTTTTAAGGATACAGCCCATCTGTTTTCCCTCCGCCCGGGGATCGAACCCGGGACTTCTCGGTTGTGGACCGAGCGTGCTAACCACTACACTACGGATTACCCATGTTGTGTGTGTGTGTGTGTTTATTCAAAGTTGAATATTATGCCCGAAAAGGAAATCAAACAACTTTCCTGCAAATTATTTTCCCCTAATGAAAATTATTTGTAGAAAATTATATAATTATCAGATTTTTCTATTTTCCTATTAGATTATAGGAATGTTAGCAACAATGGAGAGAGAGAGAGAGACAAAACAAAAAAGACAATATGAGGAAAAACAAGCGATATATATTTCACATGCGAAAATAAAAGAAAGGAATGAAAGTAAAGAAATAAAAAAATAAAAAAATAAACAAGACAAAAATCAAATGAAAATGCAAAAAAACCATTTTCATCTCTCTCTCTCTCTCTCTCTCTCCTCTCTCTCTCTCTCTCCTCTCCTCTCTCCTCTCTCTCTCTCTCCTCCCTTCTCTCCTCTCCTCTTCTCTCTCCTCTCTCTCTCTCCTCTCTCTCTCTCTCTCTCTCTCTCTCTCTCTCTCTCTCTCTCTCTCTCTCTCTCTCTCTCTCTCTCTCTCTCTCTCTCTCTCTCTCTCTAATAATGAGGCTCATGATATATTGAACCCTATATTATATAATGTAAGGATATATTTTCGATATTCGTCTAATTCGGATATGTTTTTTCCTCTCTTTTTTCCTTCCCCTCCTATCTTCATTCCTCCTTTCTCTTGGTTTTCCTTCTTCTCATCCTTCACCCCCCCCCCCCCCTCCCCTCCCCCCCCCCCCTCCCCCTCCCCCCTCTTTTCCTTATCTTCTATTTTCCTCCATGTTTTCCTTCTCTCCCCCCCTCCTCATGACCTACGCAATATGTCTGTCTGTCTCTGTCTGTCTGTCTGTCTGTCTGTCTGTCTCTCTGTCTGTCTGTCTGTCTCTATCCGTCTGTCTGTCTCTCTATCTATCTGTCTGTCTCTCTATCTGTCTGTCTGTCTGTCTCTCTATCTGTCTGTCTGTCTGTCTCTCTATCTGTCTGTCTGTCTGTCTCTCTATCTGTCTGTCTGTCTGTCTCTCTATCTGTCTGTCTGTCTCTCTATCTGTCTGTCTGTCTGTCTCTATCTATATGTCTGTCTCTCTATCTGTTTGTCTGTCTATCTATCTGTCTGTCTCTCTATCTGTCTGTCTGTCTCTCTATCTATCTGTATGTCTCTCCATCTACATACCAAACTGTCTTCTCACCCACCACTTTCCCCTCTATTACCTTCCCTTGGTTTTTCCCCTCACCCAATCTGTCTATGTGCAATCTGTCTCTCTGTCTCTCTATCTCTGTCTGTCTCTCTATCTACATACCAATCTGTCTTCTCACCCACCATTTCCCCTCTATTTCTTCCCTTGCACCATTTCCCCTCTAATACCTTCCCTTGCCCTTTCCTCTCGTCCCAATCTATCTCATCACCCTCTATTTTCCCCTCTAATACCTTCCCTTGCACCATTTCCCCTCTAATACCTTCCCTTGCCAATCTATTTCACCCTCTATTTTCCCCTAATCCTCCCTTGATTTTCCCTTATTCTTCCCTTGTCTTTCCCTTGTTCCCCCTCTAATGCCTTCCCTCGGCCCTTTGTTTACATACCAATCTGTCTTCTCACCCTCTTTTTCCCCTCTATATCTTCCCTTGCCATTTCCCCTCACCCAATCTGTCCCCTCACCCACCATTTCCCCTATATTTCCTTCCCTTGTCTTTTCCCCTTCCCCTTTTCCCCTCACCCAATCTTCAATGACTCAGCGTGGCAAGAAGACCCGCCGTCATCTCTCCCGTCGCTTCAGAAGTGTCCACGGGGTCCCACGTTCGGGGTCTCGCTCAAGGGGGACAACTCCTGTCGCCCAGAATGGTGGCTTAAGACATCGTACCCCAGATTATAGGGATTATTAAAGGGGGGGATTGTTTTAGCACCCCCTACGTTCGCCCCTCCAATAAGAAATGCAGAGGTTGTTAGTGGGGCGAATCTACTACCACCCCCAACACCCCTCCAATACAGAGGTTGTTAGTGGGGTGAATGTTTTAGCACCCCCTACGTTCGCCCCTCCAATAAGAAATGCTGAAGTTGTTAGTGGGGCGAATGTACTACCACCCCCAATTTCAACCCCCAACACCCCTCCAATACAGAGGTTATTAGTGGGGTGAATGTAATAGCACCCCCAACACCCCTCCAATACAGAGGTTATTAGTGGGGTGAATCTACTACCACCCCAAACACCCCTCCAACTCCCCTCCAATACTAGGAGCTGCCCATGCCTTGCTATTACCCCCACCATCGCTTACCCCCAACCCCCCAACACGTCAACTAGGGATTATTAGTTACCTCTTTCTTCCCTAAAAAAAACTTTACTACTAACACTTTTCTTTTCCCTGTTTGAATAATTTAGGGGACTACTTACCTTTCTTTCCCTAAATTCCCTAAATAATCCTTTTTAGGTATAATCTGAAAACTGTTATTTTTATGGTATTCTCAAATCACTACAGAGCTTTTAGTGCA